>QTSX02007672.1:0-10020 GCA_014839935.2 Entomophthora muscae | reverse complement strand
ATAGGACCCTGCCCTATGGATGTCAACTTAGTTGGTCTCAACTAAGTCAAAGAATAGCCAAGCTGAAGAGGAGAAATCAGTAGCCTAGGATATTACCTCATTACAAAACCTTATTTGGGTTTGGAATCCAACTCTGGAGATGAAACTAGTAGCTTGGGGATGATAGGCTAGCTAGTAAGAGTTATCTGCAGCTAGATACCAGTCTGGCTGCCATATTTACACTATAAAAAGCCTTCCAAGATCACTTGGAAAGCAGACAAAAAGAAGAAGAATAATAACCCATCTAATATTACTGTAGAAATGCTTTTAAAGTAGTATCAGAGTAACTAGACCTCTCTGGTCAGTTACTCCAGGATCTCTTTGTGGCAGCCTTCTGGCTTACATCAGCTTGCCAGTTCCTTGTCCTTTGACTCAAAAGATTTCCTTACTAATTGTCTCCCTTGATCAATTAATGGCAGACCACCAGATCAAGGCAAATTTAACCCAGACAAAAAGACAAAAATAAGAATCATCAACATTACTGCTAAATCAATTAGTAGTAGTTTCAAGTACAATAAAAGTGTATTATTGATACTTCCAGAATCCTGCTGTCAGGAAATCCTGATTCATTAGGATTGGCTGATCCATATCCCTATTACTGAAGCTGTGTTGATTTTGGACGCAACACAGCCAAAGTGACACAGTATTCCGGAATACGGAGGAACTATAATAAGGTTGATATAGTTTCCAACTCAGAAGACACCTGAGACATTCTGGGTCTCAGGTCACGGGCCAATCCAGAAGCTTCTATAATTAGATGCTAAGGATTCTGGATTCCAAATAGGAACACAGACCCGACCCAGAGACAGATTGGGAAATTACAACATCCTGTTTCACCGAGAGTTGAGACGGAAGACCGCCTGTGCAAACATTGCGCATTACACCGAGCCCAAGGGCAGGTTGTCCAAATTGGGTGTCAACTTAGTTGCTGTAACTAAGTCAAGGAATATCTGGGCTGAAGAGGAGAAATCAGCAGCCTAGAATATTACCTCATCCCAAACCATTATTTGGGTTTTGGGATCCAACTCTGGGGGATGATAGGCTAGCTAGTAAGAGTTGTCCACAGCTAGACGCCAGTTTGGCCGCTAGCTATCAACTATAAAGGGGCCTTCCAAGATCACTTGGAGGGCAGATAATTTAATACCCTTCAACATCCCTACTAGTCCAAATAGTAGTGGTGTCAAAGTACAATAAGAGCAAATTATTGATACTTGCAAACTCCTGCCAAAACCACCACAGCCAGTGTTGCGTCTCCAAAGGACCACAGGACTTCCACCCCAATTGGATCAACCAACAACGGAATACAGCCTGTTGTCACACCAATAGAAGTATATCTGCCCCCTTACAGATATCCCATCCCAACATGATTAATTCACCTAATAAAACCAATCACTCTTCTTCTTCAAGAGCCAGAAATCTTGACACCTGCCAACCTCCACAGCTGGTGTTGCGCCCCAAAGACCACATGACTCTTTTTTTACTTGGCTCCAGTAGCAACAGGAATCTGCCAGTTGCTGCAATCACACACCATTTGGAAGCACATCTGTCCCCATAAAGATATCACAATCTCAACATGTATAATAACGTTAATAAAAACAACAACTCTTCTTCTTCAAGAACACAAAATCTTGACAGTATGTAGCTTCCCATGATACTATATAATACTCTAAACTCATATCAAATCAAGTATCATTATCTTCTTAATTTTCCCTTTATCTTGTTATTATACTTCCAAGAAGTATATACTTGACAGTGGTAGTAGAAGGTAGGTTATTCACACCTACACAACTCAAAGAAAAAATTCCCCCAAAGAAAAGAACTCAGCAGATGGTACTCCCCACTGGCTGGAGACAATACAAAGAAGGATAAGACGTCCTAGCAGGATTTGTTGTCTTCAACAATTTCCTTGTATCAACTGAACAGTACAACTTCCTCAGCACACATGGGATCCTGAACCCATCTCCAACTTCAGGTTTGCAGACAACTGAGATACCCAGCATTGTATTTCAATGCCTACACTCAGCAGAAATTGTGATGTTTGCAGGACTATGTTGAGAAAATGCCAGTCTCTTGATCAATAGCACACAAAGCAGATTCACACAAGTGGGCTATCCCTGCAGACTCTGGGCCAGCAAAATTGCTCTCTGTGTCACAAAAACCACCTCACGTTTTGTAAGCAAGTGGCTTGAACAACATCCTGATCAAAACAAAAAATGGGAAATGTTCAAAACCACCTTTCTTGAAAAGTTTACCATGAAGGTGTCAGGAATGCTTTTTTAAAAAATCTTGACAACAAACTTTCTCTGTCTAAAGAGGCAGATTTTTTGGTTCCCTTATTGGCTTCTGATTCTGCTAAAGGGAATGGGTTAATAAGTAGTATTTGTTCTTTTTTACCTTTTAATTTAAATCCGGAAATGCCTCCCAAGACACTGTTTTCAACAACAAAATTTGAACCCAGGTCAATTGATGAATTAGCAGATATAGATTTAAATTCAAATGATAATTCTAGTTTAAACCAATCATTACCTCTTAAATTGGTTTTGAGCCAATCAATGATTGGCAACTATGATTCTAATTGTCCAGTACTTTTTCCCGGTGACGTTGACAGCAAAGATGAAGCTGACAACGTTCTGTGCCTGGTTTTGGGTCTTTTGGTGGCCTTTCCTTCCGTTGTCTTGTGTAAATCACCTCCTGATGCTCCAGTTTCTGTGGGGAAGCCATACCAGTCAAAGCCTTGCCCAACAATGGAAGACCAAGCTAATGAATTATAAGTAACTTATATTGAAGAAGTGAGAAAGTCATAAGGAGATAGGTTATAACCCCCAGTTTGAATTTCCTAACTATCAAATCTCCATTTTATCTCCATGTATCTCCAACTTCCCCAAACTTCTTTTCCTATATTATGTTTGCTACCATGCTATAAAAAGCTGGTAAGCTCCATTTTATTATTTGTTCAATCAATAAAGTCTTCACTCACCTAAGTGACTGTTGTTAATTTTTATTCTTATACAACCTCTAAATTTCCAAGGCCATGAAATTGCCCAAGACTCCTCATGAGGAGTGGCTTGGGTATAAATGGTTACTCTGGTTAATTTTTTCTTTGATGGTGTTTGCTAGCGTCTTGATAGGTTCCTGCGCTGATTCTGGTACAACTGCAGACTCCCAATTCCTGGATAGCTCTTGGCGTTGTGTGATTCCGGGAGTCTGGTATACAGCAAGCCCCATCTTCACAAATCCCCCTGTGCGTGAGGAGACTAAGTTTTATGGTTCTCCTCCTTTGGCAAACAAACCTCAAGTGTTTTGGCCTTTGGCTTTGGCTTTTTTGTTAAGTTATCTTGGTACGTACTTTTTCCTGGGCCGCTTTAACCCTCTCCTAGGTTAGTACCAACTCCTTGGAGAGTTATTCCATCTTGGAATGGTTTCCGTACCTGTGGGATCCCTGGTCACGGGATTAAATCCTTTGGCAATTATTCACCACCTAGGAGGGTCACTTCCTAGTGGGTGGGTGCCTGACAGAAGGACTCCAATGTGGTTATCATGTCAGAACTCAGAACTTTCAAAATGACAGGAATGATTGAATAATACATTTCAGCATGTGAAAACTTACATGACTGAGCCCCAAGCACTATCAATTTTGACAAGCCTGGACCACATCAAGACTTCTACAATGGCCTCCCCACACACATTATACATCAGTTTTACATGGGACGCTTTAAGGACCTCCAAGAAGTATTCTTGGAAGAAAAGCAAGCTGCACAAAGATCTGACAACCTACATGAAACAAAAAAATGAAACGAATAGTCCCATAGCAAAGAAGGACCCTCAACCTAACAAGCAGAACAACTGAGCCAATAACCCCCATCCTTGAGGCGGAAATTGTACCACTCAAGAAAATCAAATGAGCACTGATAACACCACCAATGCAGGAAAAGTTCAGGGGAGTGCTTAGGAAAGCCACCCTTCCTCACTTTGCAAGACTTGTACAGGGATCAAAATATGGACTCAATCAACATGATCCAAGTACCCTCTAGCAATTCTATACTGTTTGCTGCCCAAAATGAAAAAACTCCTCACTTATCCTTTCCACTTTTGCAGATATCAGGGCACAGTGCTATTTGACACTGGAGCTAACCAATTCCTTGTCAACAAAATATTTGCCAGCCTCATGGAAATATCCACAATCCAAAGTAACGTCAAGAGAGTTGTCATGGAAGATAACAGGAGCGCACCAGTCACCAGAGAAGCAAAACTCTTCTGTGTCTAAATAGAAGATGTGCAAACTATGCTTAGTGACCCAATTATACCAATCCCTAAGTATGATGTCATACTTGGCCTGGATTGGATAAGAAAGACCAAACCTCATATTGACTGGGATAGCTCTACCCTCACCATACAATGAGGCAAGGTGCACTACCATGCTTACCCAACTCATCTTGATACACTCATAAAGGACCATGTGTTTGTAAAAATCATAGAAGTAGAAGAGAAAACTGACTTCAGCAAGATTGATTGAAACACTTTCAAATATGATATTATCCACTTTAAAAATTCAGAGACCTCACACAAACAAGACCCAATCTGACAACAGCTAGTCCTAGAATTTTCTTCAGTTTTCCAAGAAATGTTACCAGGACTACCGCCCAATTGGGCATCCAACATGAAATTGACCTCAAAGGGAGTGTTCCAAAAGCATAACCTATCTACCACCTAACATTGCAAGAGAACAACACCCTAAAGGCCTACCTAGACAAGGCCCTTGAAAAAGGACTCATATGACCTTCTAAATCTTCTTTTGACGTGACTGTCTTTTTTGTAGCAAAGAAAGATGGAGGACTCTGCCTGATCACAGACTTCAGGGCGCTCAACAAGTTCACAATTAAGAACATGTATCCCCTTCCCCTGACTGATGACCTTTTTGATCCCCTGGGGGGATTCCAAGTCTTCACAAAAGTTGACTTTACAGCAGGTTACCATCAAATCTGCATTAAACCAGAGGACATACCTAAAACAGCTTTCAGAACTAAGTATGGCGTGTTTGAATGTGTGGTCCTTAACTTTGACATGAAAAATGCCCCAAGAACCTTTGTAACATTTATTAACAAAGTCTTTAAGGAACACATTGTGAAAAGGGCTATTATCTACCTTGACAACATAATCATATACAGCCTGACTATAGAGAAACACTGGAAAGACGTC
Source organism: Entomophthora muscae (assembly GCA_014839935.2). Lineage (NCBI taxonomy): Eukaryota > Fungi > Entomophthoromycota > Entomophthoromycetes > Entomophthorales > Entomophthoraceae > Entomophthora > Entomophthora muscae. The sequence goes on along the minus strand of QTSX02007672.1, from coordinate 4,785 downwards.
TGCCTGGTCATCTGCACCCTTCAAGATAACAATCTTATAGCCAAGCCATCAAAATGTGACTTCTCAGCAGAACTCTCATTTTTAGGACACATTATCATTAAAGACAGAATAAAACCAGACCCAGAAAGATATATGCCATAACTGACATGCCAGCACCCTGGAATAAGAGTGAGCTTCATACTTTTCTGGGAATGGTAGCCTACATCAGGAGATTTATCCCTGACTGGGGCGCCTTGACTTCCTCCTTATCTGCAATCACAGGCAAAACAACAAAATCTGTATGGACACTATTAAGAGATCAAAATTTTCAACAGTTGAAAGAACACATGGTCACTGCTCCTATTTTGCAATATCCCAATTGTGAAGGAGTGTACAAATTAGAAACTGACGCCTCTGATTACGCAATAGGAGGAGTACTCTGAATTCAAACTGCAGAAAAGTAATTCCTCCATGTAGCATATAAATCAAGAAAGCTGTCTTATGGTGAGCAAAGATATCCAATACATGACAAGGATCTGATAGCCATTGTCCACTATCTAATGAAGTGGCAATGTTACCTGGAAGTTGCACAGATATTCAAAGTGATAACCAACCACAAGTCATTGGTATTCTTCAAAACTCAACAACATCTATCTAGACAACAAGCTGAATAGATGGGCCTTATAAAAAAGTACCCCATGATAATTGAATACAAGCTAGGAAAAGAAATGCTTACCGCAGATGCCCTGTCAAGGCTATACTGTAAATATCTCCTATGCACTGATGGAGACCCCAATTGACCCATGTTAATAATAGGGAATTTTTTAGAGGGATTCCCACCTGGTACACTAATAGACATCCAAGAGAAATTCCTTAATAACAAACAACTGTTCAAAAACGTATATGGCTCTATATACCGCATATTACCAGGAAGCAATACAGTGCCCTAAGTACTTTCAACACAAAAGATTGGCACAATGCTTTGCTACCACATAGATTTGGACCAAACATGCAGTAGGAATCTGCATGAATACCTTAAGACACACTACTGGTGGCCCAACATACTGGAAGATATCAAAGAAGTGCTCAAACAATGCAAAGTATATAAAAGTACACACACTCTAAAGCATCCCCAAATCAGTAATGCTAGTGTCAGTCACAAAACCATTCAAGGTATGGGCACTGGACATTGTGGGACTCATGACCAGAGATAAAAAAGTCAAAAAGTACATTATCACAGTCATCAACTATGCAACTAGGTGGCCTGTGACACAAGCAACAAAAGAACACAAATGTAATGATGTGAGATGCTTTATTGACAAAGAGATCATAGTCAAGTTTGGAAACCTGAAATCCTAATTACAGATGAAGGAACAAAACTCACTGCCATTGACATCAATTTCTACCTTGCTAAAAATAGAATAAAGCACACAAATATCAGCCCATATCACCCAAAAGCAAATGGGAGAGTTGAAAGAATGAACAATTCCCTTTTAAAGGAGTTCAGTAAACTGTCTGCCAACAAGTCATAACTTTGGTCTGACATGCTAACTACAGTGTTTATTGTATGTCAAACATGAGTCAATCAAAATAATGGCAAAATCCCGCATAAACTTGTCTACAGACATAAACCTGCCATTTTCAGTACTAAGTTAGGACTCTGATTACCTGTATCTAAGAACATACCAGCTGAAAATGACCCTGATGTACAACACACCAGAAAGGACCACAAGAATAAAGAAAAGAGAAGAGTGGAGAGAGAAATATTCACCACTTAACAGAAGCAGCTTCAATTCAGGGACAAGATTTGGGTTGTCAACCACAATCTTCAAATTTTGGAACCAGGGTTAAAAGGGCCAGGAATTTTCATGGAGGTTAAATCAAATAACACCTATCTCATCAAAGAAACTGGTGCTTGTACTAAGTTAAAACAAATGTACCATGATCAACCCTGCCTGTGAAAGACAAGGACTGCACAAAATAACTCATAACTACCTGTCCCCAACACAAAACTGGATCAATATTCAGCCCAAATCCCTGACACTCTCAAGAGAATTCCTAAAAATCTGCCTTCCAGAACCCCAGGGGGAGATGTTGCAACATCTCTGATTACTTCCTCATGGAGAATTAATTCTCCAAGCAATTCCCTAACTAATCATTAAGTTGGTGGATCTCTTAGCAATTGCACATCTAATATAGGGATCAAACCTTTTGAATCCTAAGCAGAACACAACTTGTACAAGCCCTGTGACTTTGATGGAACATTACTCAGATAAGCCTCATGACTACCATGACATACATAGACAGTATGTGGCTTCTCATGATAATATATAGCCCCCTATATTTATATCTATAAAGTATCATTATTTTATTATTTTCACACTTTATTTTGTTTATTATACTTTCCAGAAGTAATACTCAACAATAATTAAAGTAATAAAGAAGCTCTAAATTTCTGCAAAAAATCTCAATAAATAATCATGTGGATGGTCTGTTTAATTTTAATTAGTCTTTTTTTAAAAAAGTTCTACTTTTTGGTTAATGATATAAATTTATAAAAATCTAAAGGAGAATTATATGAAGTAATAAAAATAAAACTTAGTAGCATGTTAGAATTTATTCAAATTATTTAGCATAAATTATAAGCTTTTATAGATCAAATTTTTATAATTTTATTTATAAGAAACTTTCCAATAAACTTTCAAGATCAAAACTTGATACTTTATCTAACTCTTCATTATCATTGTTGTTTATTTTTCTATCTGAGGAATTTTTATTGTTGGTGACTAATTTTTCGTTAGCTGTATTTTGAGCCTGGAATTTTTCATTTTCACTTGCTATAGTTTCTTTAAAGTTATCTTCATTTCCAAATTCAAAACACTTTATCAGGTTTAAATGACCTATTTCATTTTCAAACATTGCCAATGATATTAAAATAGGTTTATATTCTTTTGATATAGACTGATAAATAGCAAGGCGGATTTCTTCAATATTTTTTTCACTTAAAATAATAGATTCATTTACTTTTTTTAAGTAAAATCCTCCCATGGCACGCATTAGAATAAAAATAATTGGGGGACTTTCCTTCATTAAAAGCAAATCACAAAATAATTCAAAGCTAATTAAATTATTTTCATAACCAAATAACTCAAAAAATTTAAGGATCAGCTCAACTGTGCTATCTTCTATTCCCCAGTAATATTTTCTAAAGGTCAATAATCCCAATAAAGCTTCATATTTTTGAGAATCTCTTAATTTAGGGGTGATTTTGATTAATTCTTTTTCTTTTTCTAAAAATTCAGCAGATGATTTCTGATTATTTTTGAATGAACTTGAAGAACTCTTTAAACTGGATAATTTTTTTGGTAAACTCATATTTTCAGGATATTCTTCTGAATTTAAACTAATCTCTTGAATTATGGTTTCTTGATTTTCCTCATCAGAGTCAGATATTATTATTCTGTTTTTTGATATTCTAAAGTTTTGAATTTGATTTTTTTCTTCAAGTGAACAATTCAAATTCATTTCATGGCACTTAAGACATTTTGAATCTGATTTTGATGCTTCACATTTTTTCTTTGACTTCTTACATGATTCACAAGCTCTTTTCTGAAATATCACCTTTGGTCTTCTCCTACTGATAGTACTTTGCTTCCCCCAATCTGGCATATGAACAGTGTTTAATAAATAGGGATGAAGAAAATAAATATTCTTATATAGCCTTGGAGTGATCACACTAACTATGTTCCTTAATAGGAAGCATTTTTATTTCATAAATCAAAAAGGAAAGTGATAAGATAGCATTTATATTGAAGTGAAAATTCGGGATTAATTTAAAAAATTTAATAAATTAATTTAAAGCTTGTTATTTTTACTTTAAACTCTATCTAAATCTCATAATTTTTATTGATTTTTATAGTAAAAGTTTGTTTTAAACACCATAAAAGCCAAATTTTATGTATCATTTTCTAATGCACTTTTAAATTACAATTTTAAAATCACAAAAAAAATAGTGGGTCTAATTTTAAAAGCTTTATTGATGCTAATATGTAAAATTGATCAAAAATTCCAAGATTTTTTTATAAATGAGACAAAGAAATTTAAAAGCTATTGTTATTTATAAAAAAGTTTGAAGCTTTTAAATTTATTTAAAAGATAAATAAAAATAATTCATTGGTTATCATGTAGAAAGGATGGTTTTTAAAACCAAAAAATTAAATCCACATTTTTTAAAAAATCAGTTAATTTAAATTTTTTAGCCATATTTATGTAGATTATTAAATACTAAAAATTCTATCATGTTTGGAGCAAAATCGCTCATGTAAATTGGCTGCAAAGTCCAAATCTTCTTAAAAAGATCAGATACATTTTTAAACAACTTTAGGCATTACAATCTTTAAGCAAATAAATCATAATTTTTTTTGAAAATATTTATTGAATTTATAATACACAATTTTCATAATTAAATTGGTAAAACCATGCTCAGGGCTCTTTGTGATAATATTACATTACTTTTCAAAGCACACACTTGTATACTTATTTAATAAAATAGTAAGGTATATCATCTCAAAAACACCACCTTGATTTATTTTAAGATGGCGTTTTTTGTGTTGAGAATATTGAATTGCTAAAAAATAAAAAATAATAAACTAGTTCAAATTCAATTATAAATTTATATTAAACATCTCAAAAATATGGCATCTCAATTTTGCCCTTTTAAGTCAAATTGATGAAACCTTATTATGCTAACTTTATTTATATATCAAACTGCTTAGTGTGTGTCAGGAAGCCAGGCATAGGTAGATG
>QTSX02007671.1:0-10096 GCA_014839935.2 Entomophthora muscae | reverse complement strand
TAATTTTAATTTTAATTTTAATTTTAATTTTAATTTTAATTTTAATTTTAATTTTAATTTTAATTTTAATTTTAATTTTAATTTTAATTTTAATTTTAATTTTAATTTTAATTTTAATTTTAATTTTAATTTTAATTTTAATTTTAATTTTAATTTTAATTTTAATTTTAATTTTAATTTTAATTTTAATTTTAATTTTAATTTTAATTTTAATTTTAATTTTAATTTTAATTTTAATTTTAATTTTAATTTTAATTTTAATTTTAATTTTAATTTTAATTTTAATTTTAATTTTAATTTTAATTTTAATTTTAATTTTAATTTTAATTTTAATTTTAATTTTAATTTTAATTTTAATTTTATTAATTTTAATTTTAATTTTAATTTTAATTTTAATTTTAATTTTAATTTTAATTTTAATTTTAATTTTAATTTTAATTTTAATTTTAATTTTAATTTTAATTTTAATTTTAATTTTAATTTTAATTTTAATTTTAATTTTAATTTTAATTTTAATTTTAATTTTAATTTTAATTTTAATTTTAATTTTAATTTTAATTTTAATTTTAATTTTAATTTATTTTAATTTTAATTTTAATTTTAATTTTAATTTTAATTTTAATTTTAATTTTAATTTTAATTTTAATTTTAATTTTAATTTTAATTTTAATTTTAATTTTAATTTTAATTTTAATTTTAATTTTAATTTTAATTTTAATTTTAATTTTAATTTTAATTTTAATTTTAATTTTAATTTTAATTTTAATTTTAATTTTAATTTTAATTTTAATTTTAATTTTAATTTTAATTTTAATTTTAATTTTAATTTTAATTTTAATTTTAATTTTAATTTTAATTTTAATTTTAATTTTAATTTTAATTTTAATTTTAATTTTAATTTTAATTTTAATTTTAATTTTAATTTTAATTTTAATTTTAATTTTAATTTTAATTTTAATTTTAATTTTAATTTTAATTTTAATTTTAATTTTAATTTTAATTTTAATTTTAATTTTAATTTTAATTTTAATTTTAATTTTAATTTTAATTTTAATTTTAATTTTAATTTTAATTTTAATTTTAATTTTAATTTTAATTTTAATTTTAATTTTAATTTTAATTTTAATTTTAATTTTAATTTTAATTTTAATTTTAATTTTAATTTTAATTTTAATTTTAATTTTAATTTTAATTTTAATTTTAATTTTAATTTTAATTTTAATTTTAATTTTAATTTTAATTTTAATTTTAATTTTAATTTTAATTTTAATTTTAATTTTAATTTTAATTTTAATTTTAATTTTAATTTTAATTTTAATTTTAATTTTAATTTTAATTTTAATTTTATTTTAATTTTAATTTTAATTTTAATTTTAATTTTAATTTTAATTTTAATTTTAATTTTAATTTTAATTTTAATTTTAATTTTATTTTATTTTAATTTTAATTTTAATTTTAATTTTAATTTTAATTTTAATTTTAATTTTAATTTTAATTTTAATTTTAATTTTAATTTTAATTTTAATTTTAATTTTAATTTTAATTTTAATTTTAATTTTAATTTTAATTTTAATTTTAATTTTAATTTTAATTTTAATTTTAATTTTAATTTTAATTTTAATTTTAATTTTAATTTTAATTTTAATTTTAATTTTAATTTTAATTTTAATTTTAATTTTAATTTTAATTTTAATTTTAATTTTAATTTTAATTTTAATTTTAATTTTAATTTTAATTTTAATTTTAATTTTAATTTTAATTTTAATTTTAATTTTAATTTTAATTTTAATTTTAATTTTAATTTTAATTTTAATTTTAATTTTAATTTTAATTTTAATTTTAATTTTAATTTTAATTTTAATTTTAATTTTAATTTTAATTTTAATTTTAATTTTAATTTTAATTTTAATTTTAATTTTAATTTTAATTTTAATTTTAATTTTAATTTTAATTTTAATTTTAATTTTAATTTTAATTTTAATTTTAATTTTAATTTTAATTTTAATTTTAATTTTAATTTTAATTTTAATTTTAATTTTAATTTTAATTTTAATTTTAATTTTAATTTTAATTTTAATTTTAATTTTAATTTTAATTTTAATTTTAATTTTAATTTTAATTTTAATTTTAATTTTAATTTTAATTTTAATTTTAATTTTAATTTTAATTTTAATTTTAATTTTAATTTTAATTTTAATTTTAATTTTAATTTTAATTTTAATTTTAATTTTAATTTTAATTTTAATTTTAATTTTAATTTTAATTTTAATTTTAATTTTAATTTTAATTTTAATTTTAATTTTAATTTTAATTTTAATTTTAATTTTAATTTTAATTTTAATTTTAATTTTAATTTTAATTTTAATTTTAATTTTAATTTTAATTTTAATTTTAATTTTAATTTTAATTTTAATTTTAATTTTAATTTTAATTTTAATTTTAATTTTAATTTTAATTTTAATTTTTTAATTTTAATTTTAATTTTAATTTTAATTTTAATTTTAATTTTAATTTTAATTTTAATTTTAATTTTAATTTTAATTTTAATTTTAATTTTAATTTTAATTTTAATTTTAATTTTAATTTTAATTTTAATTTTAATTTTAATTTTAATTTTAATTTTAATTTTAATTTTAATTTTAATTTTAATTTTTTAATTTTAATTTTAATTTTAATTTTAATTTTAATTTTAATTTTAATTTTAATTTTAATTTTAATTTTAATTTTAATTTTTTAATTTTAATTTTAATTTTAATTTTAATTTTAATTTTAATTTTAATTTTAATTTTAATTTTAATTTTAATTTTAATTTTAATTTTAATTTTAATTTTAATTTTAATTTTAATTTTAATTTTAATTTTAATTTTAATTTTAATTTTAATTTTAATTTTAATTTTAATTTTAATTTTAATTTTAATTTTAATTTTAATTTTAATTTTAATTTTAATTTTAACCCTAACCCTAACCCTAACCCTAACCCTAACCCTAACCCTAACCCTAACCCTAACCCTAACCCTAACCCTAACCCTACTTTTTTGAAACCCATTCTTTTATCCTCACCCTCACCCTCACTCTCTAAGCTTCCTTTCACTAGCAAATCGCGACTTATATTATACTATTAAAAATAGCCCTAACTTTTTCAAAAATCAGAATTCAGAAAAAACGTAGCTCATTGAATTCTCCTTGAGATTTTGGTAAAGGGGGTAGGGGGGTTTATGGGGTAGGGCCCCATATATAAGCTTATAGGCTCTAGATTTTCCAAGAGATTTAACAGAATAGTATTTATGAATAATATTTCTGACAGGTTTGTAAAAACATATTTATTTTTTATAAGCAATAAAAATTACAAAATTCAAAAATTGATAAGTTGCATAAAATAAACAATGTTGCAACTAAACTAATTATAGTTAAATTTTTAGATTAAAAAAACAAAAATAAAATAGAAAGGTAAACTAAAAAATAAATTTATAGTTTATTTAAAAATAGATTATATAATATTTTATATTAAAAATCTATAAGCTTATTTAGAAAATGACATAGTGGCAAATTTAACATAAAATCTGGTTTAGAATAGCTTGAAAAAGATAATAAATTGTCAAATTATTAGTGTTTTAAATTAAGAGATATTGCCTGAAATTTGACATTACGCTTGGAATAGTTTAATATTGTCTTATATGACATGTGAGTACTTGTTGATGCTTCTCAAGTTTATATTTCTGAGAAGTATAATAAACAAAATAAAAGAAAATTTAAGAAAAGAATGATACTTTATTGAATATAAATATAGGCTTATATATAGTATCATGATAAGCCACATACCGTCTATGTACGTCATGGAGTTTATAAAGCTTATCTGAGTAATGTTCCTTTTGAGTCATGAGGCTTAATCAAGTTGTGTTCCATTTAGAACCTGGATTGAGTAATCCTCATGATAGATGGTTAACTGATAATGGTGCCGCCCATTTATTGGCTGGACAGTGAACCATTCAGTGGGCCATTTGGTGATTTGCTTTTGAGGCGTTAATTCCATAAGAAGGAGTAATTAAAGATGTTGCAACATCTCCTTTTGGGGTGCTTGGAAGGCGGAGACTTGGAAATTTTTTGAGAGTATCTGTTATGCAGGCTTGGTATTGATCCAGTTTGGTGTTGGGCACAAGGAGCCTTGAATTTTGTTGAGCTGCCCTTGCCTTACACAAACAAAGTTAATAATGATGCATATGTTTTGTTTAGTTTGGGCTTCAAATCTCTTTGATAAGATAGGTGTTATTGGACTTAACTTCCATGACAATGCATGGTTTGCGTAACTCTGGGTCTAATTTGTGTTGGTTGTGATTGATAATCCAGATCTTGTCTTTGACTTGAAACCTTTTTTGTTGTAATAAGATTACTTCTTGCTAAACTTTTTGTTGTTTTATTGTCTTTTAGTCTTTTCTGACTTGTAGTACTTTTGGATCATTCGCTGTCTGGTATCTTCTTTGAAAGTGGCGGTTATGGTCCCGTGGTTGTACTGACAAGTGAAAATTTCTGATCATAGATAAGTTCATAAGAGCTTTTGCCTGTATTATGGTTAACTTGTGTTCTGCAGACTATAAGGGTGGTTGGTAGCATATCAACCCAGGCTTTTAAATTGTTGGCAGATAACTTACTGAGGTCTTTTACTAGAGAGTCATTCAGTTGTTTCACATGTTTATTTGTTTGTGGGTGATATGGGCTAGCTGTGACATGTTTTATTCTGTTTTTGGTAATATAGATGTTGGTGTCAATAGCTTTAAGTTTAGTGCCTTCATCTGTGATCAAGAGGTCAGGTTTACAAAACTTTGCTATGATCTTTTTGCCAATGAATGGTCTTAAATTGTTGCCTTTGTGTTCTTTTGTGGCTTTTGCTACGGGCCATCTGGTTACATAGTTGATAGCTGTGATGATGTATCTTTTGCCTTTGCTTTCACTCAGGCGTAAGTCTCACAATATCTAATGATCATATCTTGAAGGGCTGTATGATGAATACAGGTACTACTGACTTGAGTGGAGCTTTAGTTCAGGCGTACTTCTCACAGACTTTGCATTGCTCCAGTATCTCTCTGATATTATCTAACATGTTAGGTCACCAGTAGCGTTTCTTGAGGTGTTCATGAAAGATTCTGCTACAGATGTGTCCCAAGTCCCTATGATATTAAAGAATTGTGTCAATCTTTTGTGTTGACAGGACGTAGGGTACAGTGTCATCATTTGAAAGTATTTGGTGAAGGATATTATATACGTTATTGAACAGATGTTTGTTTTTGAGGACTTTCTCTTGAATGTCTATTAGTGTGCTAGGTGGGAACCTTTTCTGGAGATTTCTCATGATTAACATGGGTCAGTTGGAGTTGCTATCAGTGCAAAGAATGTGTTTATTGTATAGGCTTGATAGAGCATCTGCAGTAAGCATCTTCTTGTCTGGCTTGTATTTAAATTTCATGGGGTATCTCTGTATAAGACTCATTTATTTGGCTTGTCTTCTTGACAGGTTGTGACAGTTCACATGTTTGATGGTTTGAAGGCAGGGCAAATGTTGACCAAGCAAAAGTTTGATTGTTTGTTACAGGTAGAGACACAGTAGATAACATAGAACTACTATGGGTAAGTAATGTGAGCCTAGTAGGTAACATAGAACTACTAGGATAAGTAAGGCCTGGCTGATAGATAACAAAAAACTACCAGCAGCAGATGTTGTCTTTACCCAGCAGAAAAAATTGGCTGCTTTGGGCTATAGTTCTTCACCTAGCAGGAAACTGTGGCTGTGGAAGGGTGAAGACTGAGATAGCAAGCAGAAAACTTTGTCTGTCTAGGGGGAGAAGGTTTTGGGCCCCTTGTAAGTAACACAGGCTGCCAGGAAGGAAAAGAGCTCTGAGGGCTTTAAATACCCTGATACGCTTACAGGAGGTTTGTGAGCAAGCATTTTACCTAATGGACTGGTAGTGTGTCCCCATTTATACCCCTATAAAAGCTTTGAGAGAGAACCCAAAGTGAGAATTAGAGAGTATAGATTTGCTTGAAGATGGCACCAAGGTGGTTTGCTTGGGAAAACAGCTGCAGAACTTGGTGTGATCAGGCCTCTGGGAAGTAGAGCTGATTACTCTGCAATTAAAAGCTCAGACTTAATCACCTAAGTGAGTAAAGACAATGCATAGACATTGATATATAATTGAATGGCCTAAGTGGAGTGCCACTTGCAAGGGCCCAGTCAAATGCCAGTTTAATGTAGACTCATGCCTAATGTTAGAAAATTCTGATCTATTAGGGTTGATTGATCCATATTTTTTATCAATGAAGCTGTGGGTTGACATTGGACGGATCACAGCCAGAGTGACACAGCTATTCCAGAATACAGAGAAACTATAATAAGATTGATATAATTTTCAAGTCAGAAGACACCTGTACATTCTGGCTCTCAGGTCACAGGCCAATCCAAAAGCTTTTATAATTAGATGCTAAGGATTTCAGATTTCAAATAGGGATGCAGACCCAACCCAGAGGGTGAAACAGGGAATTACAACATCCTGTTTCACCGAGAAGTGAGACGGAAGACCGACTATGCAAATTCTGCACATTATACAAGCACAAGAGCAGGTTGGCCAAATTAGGTGTTAACTTAGTTTGCTGTGACTAAGTCAAGATATATCTAGGCTAAAGAGGAAAAATAAGCAGCCTAGAATATTATCTCATCTCAAACCTTATTTGAGTTTTGGGATCCAACTCTAGGGGGTGAAACTAGTAGCTTGGGGATAATAGGCTAGCTAGTAAGAGTTGTCCACAGCTAGACGCCAGTTTGGCTGCTAGCTGTCAAATATAAAGAGTTCTTCCAAGATCACTTAAAAGATAGGCAATTTAATACTCTTCAACATCACTACTATTCTGGATAGTAGAGGTGTCAAAGTACAATAAGAGCAACTTATTGATACTTGCAAATTTCTGCCAAACCACCACTATGGTGTTGTGTCTTCAAAAGACCACATGACTTCCACATTACTCAGATCAACCAACAACGGAACACAGTTGTTGTCACACTTATCTACACCAATAAGAGCACATCTGTCTTCATAAAGATATCTCATCCCAACATGATTAACTCATCTAATAAAAACAATATCTCTTCTTCTTCAAGATCCCAAAATCTTGACAATGGTGCTCACAACAAAAACGAGCTTCCATTGATGTCAAGTCAAGTCAAGGCGCTGCCTTGTCACCGTTGACCTCTGGCTTTGTTGATAAGTACAGAGTGGGATACATGGAGACCAGCAATACTGAGCAGGACCAATCCTTCTTCTTAAAGCTGACTTCATACAAAGCACACACGCTTCCGCTGAAAATGATTCAGCTCAACATTACGGGGACTTTTGTTGCCATGGAACAACAACAATACAACATAGAGGAGATACACGCCGTTTTGCAAGCTTTGCAACATGATAAACGTAACCTCAATGATCCTCAGGGCAACACTAAGTTTAATTTGTTCCAGATTGATGGTAATATCAACAACCTAAATAACAATTTCCACAAATACCAGGATGTCACTTGCAGCCAGCTGGGTCAGCTTCTCCAACTAGATCAGAGCAGGATTCAGGAAGTGCTTACATATTTTGTACACTCATCAATCAAATATCTTCAAAGACTGGTTGCCAGGCAGGAGCTGAAGTTGAACGAGCTCAACTGTTTTTGCTCCAAGCTACAGTTGGCCAACCTTAATTTGGTCAGTTGACTGAATGTCAGCTTCACAACTGTTTAGACTGTTGTGGCAGACCTATTTGACTTCACTGCCTTTGCTTATGATAGGATAGACAAGATAGTCAACCAATTCAATAACCAGGTTGATCAGCTTGTGGGTGGTGCCCTAGATAATTGAGGCCTAAGCGCACAATGGGTTTCAGATGTAACAAATCATTGTGTAACACTAGCCACCATGTACAGACGTTGTCCAGCAACCAAGATCATGTAGATCTTGTTACCTAGCAGGAAGACTTGCGCCAGTCAATTAGAAACAACTGTAACAAGAAGAACGCACGTCACTCCAAGGTAGTCAACTATGTCAACAGGATTGCAGAAATGGTCAAAAAATTGAAGACTATCAGCCTTAGCCAACACACTGTTTGCAATAAAAAAGAGAATCATCAGTGCTGCCTGGATCACGTGAAATACGCCGAGGACCAGAAAAAGCTATGAGACGCAGTAAAAGATGCACAGAGTTTAACATCTGAGTTGTATGAAGACATAGCAGGGCTTTGCTGTGATCTTGCCGCCGCTGAGTTTCAGACCAATGATCTGTTAAACCACCAGAATCTTTTAGCCAGTACAGTCTTAACAGCAGAAAACAACTACAGCTCTCTACTAGAGCAGGTACATAGAAACAAGACCTCATATAAGGAATTTGAAGCTAATGTTCTAGCCAGACTAGCTAGATTGAAATTTTTAGCCTCATTAAAAAGTAGTACATCTTCAGGCAGAAGAGTGTTGCCTGTACCAGCATCAAGCCCAGAACAGCGGAAAAACTTTTCTTCACCTGACTTTTTCAATCTCTCTCCTGACAACATGAGCAATGAATCAGGTGACCCCGCAGAGTTCCTAGATAATTAGCAGCCTTGCCACCTCTCACTCCCTTGTCAGTGTTGCGTGTCAATAACACTCACACCACCAGAAAGGAAGATACAGAACTAACTGTCTCTGATCATAAGTTTTAACCGCTCAACCTGCCAAAGTTTGATAAAAATGGAAACATTTGAACTTTCATCTGCCTCTTTGAAATGTCCATGAGAGGTGCAAGTGATCACATGAAGGCAACCATTCTCATAAACACTCTAGATCTCACCTGCGTAGACGTCATCATGCCTTGCCTGTCACTAGACAATTGGACTTATAAAGACGCACGCCAGGCTGTTATTGAGAAATTTGGTAGTGAGACCAGATTGTAAGCTTGAAAGACGGAGTTTAGTACCATCTTATTCAAAAAGTATGAGTCTTTTCAAGACTTTGCTAACCGCTTCTATCATAAAGCGCAGGTTCTTCTAGGTGCCAGGGTTCTTTCTGAGTTGGACTGCAGAATTATCATGATATGTGCACTGCAATCATACCGGGAATTAGCCAATGTTATGTTCCCTGTTTTGGATCAATCTAGCTCAACCCAACAAATCATCAGTTATTTGAGCTGCCTTGGGGCCCAGTTTGGAGCTCCAAATAAAGGACAAAATAATTGTGCATTTACTTTCACCAAGAATAAGACTTGCAAACCCAAGTTGGACAAAATTGCTTCTGAATCCAACAATAAATCAGGAAGTGACTACAAGACCAAGGATCTGCCAGGCCCTTGCCACAAATGTGGAAAAAAAGGGCAGTGGGCCAGCATTTGCAAGGGAAAAAGGCGTGATTTCTCAGTAAATGTGGTGGTCAACCAGAAACAAGATGACCAGGAAAAAGCCAAGATGGGCTAGTAGAGAAATATACTGAGTCTGCCACTTTTCCAATTCTAAAAGAACCAGACTGCCAGTCTTTAGAGGTAGCTTAGTCTAATACAGCCCCTCTTGAGACAACAGCTCAAAAAGCATCAATATTAGATCCGCCCTTGGTCAGTCTGTCATCTCATTTTGCCCCCAAACAGGAGTTCAAAGAGGATCATCTACACATGCTTGCATCAGACAACCTTTAAACTATTTCTGCTAGAGGTAGGGAACACCCAAGGAAGGTTGCACCAAACGCTGTAGAGACAGTTTTTAAACCGTACACAGCTCAAGTACAAGAAATTTGCCTTGCTTCCAAACCCAGCGTACCAGTGACCTATCTTCCTTGAAGGGAGTCCAATTCTCTCTTTCTATTGAGACTATTGAGTCCAACTTCCCTAAGATTGGCCAAAGTCTCAAGCAGTACTTTGATACTCTGGCACCCTTGGGTGTACACATATTAAACTTACATTCTGAATGTAAATACACAGATATCTCTGTTAATGAAGTCAAGGTGTGTGCCATAATAGATAGTGGTGCCCCTATTAATATTGTGTCCACCCACCTTGTCAGGAAGCTAGGTATTACTCCTGACATTGTGCACACCAGAGTATACGGTACTGCAGGTA
>QTSX02007670.1:0-10131 GCA_014839935.2 Entomophthora muscae | reverse complement strand
ATTACAACATTGGTAGCAGAAGTAGGTTCCCCATCCTACTTTATTCCCCAAAATTCTGCCTGTTGCCTGTACTTGCCGTGGCCAACAAATCCTTGATAGAATCATGTCTGGTCTCCTGCTAGACTGGACTCTGTACACCCCTGGTGCCAAGATACCTGATGGTTTTTTCTTGTACCAGAACACAGTAATCCCACTGCCCCCCCTTCAACACCATGTCTGCACAAGAGTTCTTCCAGACAGCTGCCACCATCCCACAACCAACTGACAAAAGCACCATGCCTGCCTATATAGCCCAAAGATGCCAAAGTGCTTCCTTGGAACCTTTTTCCGGGGCCAACAACAACAACGCTGCCGCATGGATCCAGTCTGCTCAGAGCAAGCTGGCCCAGATGGAATGCCCACAGCAATTTTGGATTGCGGAAATCTCCATCTGATTGACCCACAACGCTGGCACCTGGTGCAACAAGTGGCATGAGGAACACACCAAGAAGAACTGGGATACCATCAAACAAGACTTCTTGGCAAGGTTTGTGCTTAAGGACACTGCACTCACAATCATACATCAAGTAAAGAACTTAACTCAGACTGGCACCATGAAGGAACTCACCCGCGCCTACAAGGAGCTTTGACTACAGGCACCCTCTGACATGGCCTTTGACACCCCAGCCACATACCTCATGTACTATGACGCCCTCAAATTGCATGTAATGAGGCATGTGAACCTGGACCAGGTGACCAAATTTCAGGGTCTGTATTGCAAGGCAGAGAAAGCAGAACAAACATCCAACACTCTTCACAAAGCCTAAACCAGAAAACAAGAGAGACCCAAAGACTCTCACATAGGCGGGTGCTCCACTCAACCACCCCCTGGAAACAACAGAAATAACACAAACCATAAGCCGGCAGGTTCAAATGGGCATGGAAGTGGGAACAATGGCCAGTCAAACAGTACACATTTCCGTGTCACTACCAGACAGGGCAATCAAGACAAGGGAAAAGCCCGGGGAGAGCATTAAGCGAGCCAAGCTCTCCCTGCACAACTCCTGACTTGCCCAATGATGAGTACCAACCCAAGGATGTGGGCCAATGCCCAATGATCCAAGTACTCTCAGAAGACCTGGTATTGTACACCATTTCCAGACATCCCAATAAATTGATGTCCTATCCTTTCCATTTTTGCAGTTACACAAGCTTGGCACTCCTGAACGTGAGCGTGGATCAAACCCAAGTCAACAGCAGCTTTGTGAATAAGTTCAAGCTAGCCACTAATCTTTTGCTGATTAAAAATGTGGTTTTTGCTGATGAACATCACAAGGCTGTGACCAGGGAAGCTGCCCCCTTCTCTGTCATGCTCAAGAACCTGCATTCCACTATCCAAGGCCCTGTCATTAACTTTCCAAAGTTTGACATTGTACTGGGGTTGGATTGGTTGCAAAAGAACAACCCCCACGTATACTGGGCAACCTTGGTACTGACCATCAAGTGTGAAGGTTTCAACCACCAGATCTACCCTGACTCAGTGGATCAACTCCTACACAACCACGTCTTTGTGCGCATTACAGAGACCCTGGACAAAAAGGAAAACCTGAAGACAATTGACTGGGACTCCTGCCAGTACACAATAATACACTTCAAAGAACACCTGGATACCTCCACACCTCAGGATTGCAAAATTGTAGCCCGCTATCCAGAAATATTTAAGGAGGTCTTACCTGGGTTACCCCCAGAAAAACATATCCAACACTCCATTTAACTCAAAGGAGCTGTACCCAAAGCGCAACCCATATACCACCTGACCCTAAACAAAGATGACACCCTATGTGCTTACCTCAAGGAAGTGTTAGAGAAAGGACTTATCTGCCTCTCACAGTCTTCTTTTGGTGCTGCCGTATTCTTTGTAGCAAAGAAAGATGGTACCCTACGCCTAGTCACAGACTACCAAGCCCTAAACAAAGTTATCATCAAGAATCATTACCCACTGCCAATGATTGACGACCTCTTTGATGCCTTGGGAGGAGCCACAGTCTTCTCCAAGATTGACCTAACCACAGGCTATAATCAGATTTTTATTAAGGAAGAAGACATCCCAAAAACAGCCTTCCATACTAAATACAGCTTATACAAGTGTGTGGTACTCAACTTTGGTATGAAAAACTCCCCCTCAACCTTTGTGACCTTCATGAATGAGGTGTTTGCCCCTCACATAGGCAAGAATGCCCTAGTCTACCTGGAAAAAAATTATTGTCTATAGTCCCTTGGTAGAGCAACACCATAAGGACGTAGAGGCAGTCTTTGCTACCCTGGCACAACACAAGCTGCTGGTCAAACCCTCTAAATGCCAGCTCTTTTTCAAGCAACTGCCTTTCCTAGGACACATAGTCTCAAAAGACAGCATCAAACCCAACATTCAAAAGACTCAGGCCATCTGCAAGAGGCCACTACCAAAGGACAAGTTGGAACTCCACACATTCCTGGGAATGATGGCCCATGTTCACCGTTTCATACCTGACTGTGCCATATTGACGGCCCCCTTATCTACCGTAACTGACACCAAATTCAAAATTATGTGGACCCCCAACGTGACCTCTGCTTTAGACGTCTCAAAGAGAAACTCACAACAGCACCTATCCTGCAATACCCCAAACATGACAGGGAGTACCAAATGGAAACCAACGCCTCAGATGCATCCATTGGGGGAGTCCTAAAAATCAAAAATAATGAGGGTGACTTCCTGCCTGTAGCCTGTGAATCACAAAAGTTGACAGATGGCAAGTTTCAATATCCTATCCACAACAAGTAACTGCTGGTCATCATACACTGTCTAGTTAAATGGCGTTTTTATCTTTAATGGCAGGAAGAATTCACAGCATTAACCAACCACAAGTTGCTCATATATTTCAAAACTCAAGCAAATCTATCTTGCCGCCAAGCCTGCTGGAAAGAGCTCTTGGAGAGATTCAATATGCTCACAAAGTACAAACCTGGACCCAAGCTTGCCATGAAAAACGCCCCCTCACGCCTATATGTCTGTATCACAAGAGGGGAAAATGGGCTTGACCCAGAATGGCCTCTCTTGGTGCTACAAACAAAGGATAAGGGTTTCCCCCTGGTACAGCCAACATAACAAAGGAAACAGTCATCAAAAACAAACATCTATTTGCTGACATGTACAGGATCCTGCACAGAAAAATGTCCAACAGAACTACCATCCCTTATATCCCCAAACATCAGCAAGTTGACACCATCTTACAATACCATAGATACATGGGATATACCAAGAGTTGCAACCTATACAAGTTCCTTAAACACAAGGCCTGGTGGCCAACCTTGTATTGTGACGTTCAAGGGGTCCTAGACCAATGTGAAGTATGTGAGAAAGTTGCCAAAAGCAAAGCCCCTCCAAAGTCAGTACTACCCATCCACACACAACTACCCTTCAAGGTGTGGGCCCTCAACGTTGTTGGCCCCATGCCAGGGAAACACAACAATAAGAAACACATCATCACCACCATTGACTTTGCTACAAGATGGCTAGTAGCCCAAGCAGTAAAGGTGCACACTGGCAATGACGTACAACAATTCATAGGGAGAGAGATAATCAGCAAGTTTGGAAAGCCAGAACTCCTGATAACCAATGGAGGGAAAGAAATGACCACCAAAAGCACCAATGTATACCTTGCTAAAAATGGGGTCAAACATACTGTGACAACAACATACCACCCACAGGCCAATGGACGCGTAGAGCGGCTTAATGGTACCCTCATGCAAGCCCTAGCCAAACTCACCGCCAGGAGACCTGAAGACTGGTATAAGCAGCTACCGACTGCATTACTTGTGTGCCAAACTTGTGTTAACAGATCCACTGGAAAAAGCCCTTTTGAGCTGGTATACAGCACACAGCCCAATATCATTCAAGCACTATCAGGACCCAAGCTGGAGATTCCAAGCAAAGTACCCCCTTGCTCAGATCCCCAGGTCATTGAGGCCAATGGTGATCAAACAGAAAAGGAAAACAAGCGTCTGCAAAAGACATTTGTCCCCATCCAAGACAGACATAAAGTTGGTGACAAAGTTTGGGTCATGAACGTTGACAAAAGCAAACTACAACCCAAAAAAGTAGGCCCAGCAATTATCCTAAAGATAAACAAAAATAACACTTACCTTGTACAAGGACTCAGAAACGCAAACATGACAAAATCCTCCACCACAATTACCTGAGACCCTTCAAAACAAGACAGAGACAACACAAGACCACCTTATCCACCACCAAATAACAGTTAGTCCAGTATGGCTCCCAGGCTTATGACAACCTCCCTGACAATCTACCCCCAGAGGAGGCCAACCTTCAGTCAGTGTCATGCCCTACCCCAAAGGGCAGGCTTCTTGAGATAATTAAGTTATTCTTCACTTTTTATTTATCTTTTGGGTTATTTATTAATATCCAAAATTTAGGTTAAATTGTTAATAATTTAGTATTTTAAAGTACTCTTACCTTTGCTTTTTGTGATTTGCGTTCAAATTGTTGTTTTTGTTGTCTCTCTGACCGCCAATTCATTACCCACATATATTTCTACTTTAAGTTAGAATAACTTTCATCTATCTTTACCTTTCAAACTCCTGCTTACGTCTTGGCCAATTCTCCCCAGCTTCAACGTACTGATCAGCGTATAGTACTGGCTTCTGTTTCCCCTTTTCTGGTTCTGATTTCCCAACTTTCTCCAGCTTGCTCCTGTTCTTGGCTGCTTCTCCTTGACTATCACATCCAACCAAAAAGGCTTTTTATACTATAAATAAAGGAGCTTTTGAAGAGTAGGCTTTAAGCCAAAATCTAAGTGATTTCTTTCCCTTCAATCTTTTCTAAATTTAACTTGAGATCTTAATTTTTAAGAATTTATACACTTTTATTAGTTTCATTTCAAAGTTTAGTTTTTTCTTTCTTTTAAACAGATGGCATTTGTAAGACAACAAGCCTTAGGCTTGTTGTATCCGTTGTTTTCCCTTAAAGAAGCGTTCAATAGTTATATGTACCAATTTGCAGATGGAGAATATCCTAATATTGACATTACCTTAGTTAAAAATTGTTCACTATTAAATAATTTGTTTTATCTTATTTGCTTAGGGTTTTTACACTCAATCACTCCTTTTGTAACACAATATAGGTTTTTAGCAGGGTTCTGTAAGATTATCTTATAGACAGTTCCTACGTTTCTATATCTTTTGAATTTGAATCCTAATGCCTTGCACGCCCTAGTTTATAACCTTGCGCCATTATGGGTAAGACCTTACAGTCAGGGGGGTGTCAAAACAGCAGGCTCAACCCACCAACAAGGTTTTGAGTAAGCAAGTTTGTGACCCACAACCCAATTATCCAGCCACTTGAAGCCAGGCTAGGAAGTCAACTCAAATTGCCAAATCCAACAATACAAACAGATGATGATCCCTTACCGTGGATACCTTGTTTTGGCGCTTGACTCATTACCAGGATCAAGCCACCCCTTTCACCATCCCACTGTGTGATCAACAAAATCATGTTCCTGTTAACCATGACTCACACTAACTATATAAACATTATCTCTCAATAAAGAATATTATCTAGTTTCTAAATATTTTCCCCTTGTAACTCTGCTAAAACAGCACAGTTACAACATCATGAATGAAATTCCCCCCAAAATAAGTGGTAAACTCCAACTAGGAGAATCAAACTCAGGACCTGATTCTGAGGATTGTGGGATCCTGCAGACCCTCAGGCTGCCACCCGTGTTTTTCACAGCTAGCCGGTGAAAGAGCTGAAACAGGCATTGGTCCAAATCCAATTAATCAAGGAAATTTGCAGGCTCACCTGGCCACAAATTTGCAGAAACAAGCTTGTCATGCCCTGCCCTGAAGGGCAGGCTCTTTGAATTACTATATTTATATTTTTTGCTAGATTTAGTCTTTCTTTATTTTTAAATATTGGAATTTTAAATTAAGCGTTAATATTTAAGTATTTTAATATAATTTACTTTGTTTTTAAGTCAATTTGCACTCAAGTTGTTGCCATTGTCTCCAGCTTCTTTTGCTATTTAATAGCTTTATATTTTTCTACTTCAAATTAGAAGATTTTTATCTTTATTTTACCTTTTACAATTATGCTTGCGTAAGCGCCCACTCCTTCCCCAGCTTACAGGCTGATCTGCAATCTCTCCTGGGCTTCTGTTTTCTCCTTCCACTCCAGGTTTTTCCAACTTCTCCATTTTGCTCCTGTTATTAGCTGCTTTCTCCTTGACTTTCATATTCTCAACTGAGAAAGTTTTTCTATAAATAAAGAGCTTTTTAAGAGTAGGCTTTAAGTCAAAATTCTAAATGATTTCTTACCTTCAATCTTTATCAATTTTTAACTTCAGATCTTAAATTTTAGGAATTTTGATTTTTATTAATTCATTCTAAGTTTT
Organism: Entomophthora muscae; assembly: GCA_014839935.2. Lineage (NCBI taxonomy): Eukaryota > Fungi > Entomophthoromycota > Entomophthoromycetes > Entomophthorales > Entomophthoraceae > Entomophthora > Entomophthora muscae. The sequence goes on along the minus strand of QTSX02007670.1, from coordinate 3,700 downwards.
CTTCTTTTCTTCTTTTTCTCCTTAGTTAAATGGAATCTGTAAAACAACAAGCCTTAGGCTTGTTTTATCCATTATTTTCCCTTAAGGAATCTTTTAATAGTTGCATGTACCAGTTTGCTGATGGAGAGTATCCCAATATCAACATTCCCTTAGTTAATAATTGTTCACTATTAAATACCTTGTTTTATCTTCTTTGTTTAGGATTCTTAAACTCTATCACTCCTTTTGTAGCCCAGTACAAGTTCTTAGCAAGATTCTGTAAGATTATATTACAGACAGTACCTACCTTTTTATAACATCTGAATCTTAACCCTAATGCTTTACATGCTTTAGTTTATAACCTTGCACCACTATGGGCAAGACCTTACAAAGCTGGATTGCTGGATTGCTGGAAGCGCTAAACTAATATGGTGTCACTCCTGTCATAGTTGATGGGCTGTCTGAAAAGGGGTTTGCTGCTCAGCACAATGGGCCAAAATCCAAAGGGAGTTTGGATAATTGGCTAGAAACCTGGGCCTCTAGATCATGTGATCCCTGGTCATAGTGATCCCAAAGCTACTCCTGAAGATGCACAGCTTATGGAGCAAAGGTTGACCTGGATTATAGTTCCTGGAGGTCTCTTGGTCCATGATGATGGGAACTCTGGTGGTAATGATGAAGCCATGAAGATGTTGTGCATGGACTTTCAGATGGAGGTCATTCCAACAGAAGATGTGACGGGCCAGAAGGATCAGAATGGGGCTGGAACTCTCAGCCCAGAGGAAACTGAGCAAACTCAGCTATCAGGTGATGAGTTAGTCCAATCTTAGCATTTTTAAATAATATTTAAACCTGATAAAGTATTGTTAAAATGGTATTACCATTCTGAAATAAAATAAGATTATGGGGTCTTGGTTCTATCAAATTATTCCTTATTTAGTCTTGGTTATTTTCCACTTTACTACTGTTCCAACAAAAAATCTTGGGCTGATAGCCTGTGTTCCTGAGGAAGCCTCTGAAACCCAGCCCACATTTTATTGTCCTCCTGGAGCACTCTTTAGCCCACTGCATTTTTCTGACTATCTGCTTAATCCAGAGTACAAGGAGTTTACCATGAAAAATACTCCCCGCCCAGACCACCTGGCCCAACAGATAACCCCACAAACAGCCTTTCACAAAGGTGCCTGATGCAAGCAACCAGATGCCAAAATCTTTGTGAAGTACAACCATTTTCCTGCCTACCAGACAGATATGAAAGCACCCCTGACACCCAAACCTGACTGCCTACACCCCACCCCAGGTCTGACTCCTCCCACAGCCAACCAATATGCAGGCATTTCCTATATTACCTTGACTGGGTTAGTCAACACTATGATTCCAGCCGCCAGACCCTGGCCATTAGTAGGCCAATCAGCCTCTTATCTCATCAAGTTAGCACTCCTCCTATGGTGGGCTCTACCCTCCTCCCAATATAGTAAGTTGGCAGCCGAGGCCAACAGACTCCCCCTGGGATGTGGTATCCTGACAGACATAAGATTAATGTGCATAACAACTAGTTTTAAATCAACAGCATAATTGAAAATCAATCTGATCAACTATCAGGGGAAATTATAACATCTAATGCAGTTTATGAACATAGTTGTCAACCCTCAATTGATAAGCATCATGAAATATGGAATCACTTCTGGTATTAATTCCAAAAGCTTGGTGCAACTGATTTCACCATCACTATTATTATCCTTAAGGGAAGCCGCAAGGGTCTGATTGGATTGTTGATATAATGTTGATATTTTTGCAGACAACTATTACTCTCTTTTAGTGCCTGTTGTGGTACTTAATTCCTCTAATTTCCCATTATATGAACCTCTTTATAATCATACTATATCTACTTTATTGATTTCCTAGATAAAGGCCAGTTCTTATCCTTTAATTAATTCTTCTGTCTGAAAAACAGTGTTCAATATCTTTTTCATAGGTATAGTTATAAAAATACAATTAGGAAGCTAACTACCAACAGTCCAAACAACAACATCTATATAACAGCAGCAAATAAGAAGGATTATAGAGGGATCTTATTATGTTTTAATAAATATTATCACAATCCCTATAAGCTTAGCAAGTGTTGAAAAAAATGTGGAGCTTTTTTAACATCAACTTCCCAAGTACTGAACAAGAAGATCAGTATAGGCACTGCAGCAGGAAGTTTGTACATATCTAAACTTATAGTGAGTAAAGAACCATGGTTACTAAAAGCTTGAAGCTTACACCAAGGGTCAAGAGTTTCATCAAGGAGAGTTTAGAGAAGATTTTTCAGAAGCTGTACAATTAAAGAAAGGAAAAACACAGGCAGATAATATGATAAATGTTGCAGATTTTAGGATGTTTTTTTCTAAAGTTTTGGAAGAGTTTTCATGGTTTCAAGCTCAGTTTTATGCTTCAGCCCTGGAGCTTGGTCACTTAAAGAATGCCACCCCAAAACATTCAGTCCCTGGATTTTACCCAGGACACATCTTGATAGCCTCTGAAGAGCATCAGGACCACAGGTAGGTTGCTGAACATGAATAACATGGATTTTATTGACTAATCAGAAAAAAAAACAATCAATATATGTTGCAATTTTTTTAAAATTGCAAAAAAAATGGTTTCAGTTGTCTTTTGGTGCACATATGATTACTATATAAGTTGATAAAAAACACACTCAGTTGCAATAGGCGAAACTAAACCCAAATATGAAGCACAGCAATAACTCAATACAGAAACAAAATCAATTTATCATTGGATAAAATATACTTTACATAGGAATAGTATCCAGATATCTAAATTAAGATAAAAAATAAGAGACGTAAACTGCATAATATTTGTCTGGGTGTCTAAATTTTGCCAAAAATTTAAGAAATTGACTCAAAATTAATTCATTGATTTTAAAGGGGGTTGTAAAAATAAAAAAATATTGGTTTAGTTATGAAAAACTATAAGCAGGAAGCTGGATGATGTATATTGTAATTCAATAATATATATTCAGTAGTTTTCAAAGCTGTAGTGCTAAGCAAAAACAACTTGTCTATAAAAAAAATATTCATCTTTAAATGAAATAAAGTTATATGCAAAAAAAACTAATGAATTTATATTGATTAACAATGGATTTGGGTTCACTTCTATTACATTCTGAGATGTGTTGGGCTCATTTTCATCTGAGTTGATTTTGTTTACAGATGAGTTATTTTTGCTTAGCACCATAGCTTTGAAAGTTACTGTATTAAATTTATGTTTATTTTTCCCTAAAAGTTCTCTAACAATAAACACTTAAAACATTAGGGATATTTTATCTTCTGATTATATAACTTATTTTGGATAAGATGTTACTATGATTTTGATTTTTTAATTATTTTGGAGACTGGGGGTTTTCATGGATTGGGCTATTTTAGCAATACATACTTGGCTCAAGTTTTCACATACAGTTATTGGGTGTATTTTTAAGAAAAGCTGGTATTAAGTATAGTCAGCCCAGGTAGATACTGGCTTTATTTTGTGTGAGATTTTTCAATTTTTATCAAAATCCATATATTTTAATTGTATTTTGTGATACGCTGGATCTTCTTGTCTATTAATTCACAAATCCCTGTTGAAGAGAGTACGTTTATACCAACACTTGGATTTTGTTCTTGGCTGACTTGATTTTGGTCATTCAGCAGGTTTAACATTACACTATGTCAAGCCTCTG
>QTSX02007669.1:0-10173 GCA_014839935.2 Entomophthora muscae | reverse complement strand
TATCAGGGACCCACTTTGAGGGGAACAAGCCCCCAATTTGGTGAGCCAAAGCCCCTAAATTAAGCCCTGCAATGGCTGAACCAATGGGCACAGTGACCATGAAAGATGACCTAAGTGACATAAGTATGCAAAACTTCCCATCAGGGAGCTGAAACAACCCAAAAGATAGTATCCTACTATGTACATCAACAGATAGAATGAAGCGTGAGGCTGTACCAACAAGGGTTTGGCAGGTGGAGGAGTAGAATGGCGGCCATAGTGGAACTTTCTTCCCCAATGACCAAAAGGATACTTAAACTATCCATTGGTCAAGGACTCCTTCTGATGGGCATCATTGGGTGAGGAGTTTTGCCAGTCAATAGTGGGAGTGGGATTATCAAGACCTTTTACAGTTATAAAAAGGGAGACTAGAAATCACAACAGGAAATAAATTCCCTTCATGGCTTCAAATAAGTTACTAAGAAATAGATGTGGCAAGATAGGATAAGAAGTATTCTTTATTGTTGGAACATTTGAAATGAAAGAAAGTTTGGAACTTATATAGCCTTGAAAACAAGGCTGAATATTTGAGAGGAGTTTGGGAAATGAAGATGATTTACATGATTAAATCATTTTAAAGGTACCTGTTTTAAATGCAAATTAAATAGTTGCTTAATAAAACCCAAACTGAGGTGGTGTAGACAGAGACACAAAAAAGATCTCACACTGATACAGCTAATTAAGCGGTACATAATTAGAGGATCAAGTAACTTAAGGTACAGAGCTTGCTCTAAAACCATAGAGAGTGGTTTTCAGATTGTCTGGCCAGCCGTACGCAGCCAATCAAACAGAGAGCAGTAAGTGACGTTGACAGTCATATTATTAACATTTTCAAATTTGAAAGGCATTTCAAAAGCAAAAACCAATTGAATTAAATGGTAATAAAAAGGTAAATCAAAGATATGAGATGATTCTGTACTAACAATACATTCATCATTAGAGTCCTGGCTTTGAATCTGGCTCTGGTAAGGGTTAAAGAGCCAACTATTGTTGTAAATGTTGTTGTCTGGTGTCTTTAACTGGGTGTCTCCTAACCATTTGTTTATCAATAAAATAGAGTCAGGAAAGGAATTCCTGACAGTGGCCCATTGCTCAGCCCAGTTGCAACAACAGGTGAGGAGGGCATCTCCCAGGGACAACAACTCAAGATTATGGCGGGCGGCAACAAGCTGGAGTTACTTCACAGAGGGCTGAAAAAAGCCAGTAAGGTACTCCATGGTGTGGTCTCCACCAGCAAGGCACTCTTGAAGAGCTTGTAACGAGGTGTTTGTTAGAGACCAGTAGAGTTGCCTTCAATTTTCTGGTCCCAGTAGTGGAAGAATATGCTTAGATTCTGGTCAGAGCAATCAGAGGGACAGAGGCAGAACCTGCAAAGTAAATTCTCGGCCAGCCTCTACAATCTGCTAACAATTATAGGAATCAACCTTTAATTGGGACCCTCAGGGACGAGAGTAGAGGGGCCATAACCAAAGTGACAGTTGCAGGAGGGTGAGAAACCAAGGGTTGCTTCCCAGAAAAGACAGGGAGCACTCTATGTCAGATGATTCAATCTCATACCCATGCTTATCAACAAAGCTGGGCAGAGGCGGGGGGAGAACCAAGGAAAATCCTTGGCGGGCAAGGACAGTTTCTGTAGCATTAGCAGAGGCTCAATTTTGAGTTAGCACCAATGTTGAGCAACTTCGGTAATTGTTTGTATGTTCAAAGTACAGATAAATGTTAGCCTTGATAATTTACTCTACACAATCTATGAAGAGCACTACAGACTACAATAGAATAGAACTTTGAAGATAATTATGTTTATTGAAGGAGTACAATCTAGCCAGCAGCTGCAATCTTTATCCAGGTGTAACTAAGAACTTCTTTATCATCTTGTCAGGGTCTATATCAATATATACTGCAACAACCCTTGTTCTTATCCTTTCAGACAGTTCTCAGTGGCTACATTTGCACAGGTTCATTTTTGCTTGCTGTGCCTATCCTGATTGGCTGTCCTTGGCATGTGTGTTGCTACTGGTCTTGGCAGGCGTACATGGCACTTCATACAGCCTACACTCTTCTTGAGCTAGCCCACTGTCATTTATTGATTGGCTGTATCTTACACTCCTATTATTGCGCTGTGAAACTTTGCCGTATTTAGTTGATGCTTAGAAATTGTCCCTGTTCAGCCCTCCTGCATTAGAAGGTAGAATTACAGTATTCCATTTGTTGTAATTAATCATTGATCCTTTTCGGCTGGAAAGCCTTTTCCTTAAATGACAACGGATGAATTGGGGATTATACGATGTATAATGACTCCAAAATACAGTGGATTATCTGCCATATAATGCTGACCCAAACCAATAAGAAACCTCAATTATATGCTGTGTAATACTGAATCCAAACTTGGTATTTCCTTGACATATGTGCATCACTTGTTTGATACAGTTCTTAAACACCATCATCGGCTGGGTGGGGCTGAGTTGATACAACGTCCAGCAGGATGGTATGAGCAATATACAGTTGATGATTTATGGATACACACCGTGTAATCAATGATAACCACTATATTGGCTAACGTTTATACAGAGTATAATAGCCATATCAATTATAATAAACTAGTAATTATACAGTGTATAATATAACACATTGGAATGATAATCAGTGATAATACGGTGTATAATTGTTTCATCTATCTTAATAAACCAACAATTATACAGTGTATAACTACCATATCCATTATAATATATTGATGATTATACAGTGTATAATTACTACACTTAATAGAGTATCAGCCTAGTGATAGTACGGTGTATAAATGATAATGATCTGCGTACAATGATTAGCCTGATCATTTGTGGTCAATCAGCCTAATCTCACAACATCCAAATAGTGAATTCTAGATCCTAAACCAACAGAAAACAAAGTCTTAACAGAGCTTCAAGTTCTGATGATAGAGCCAAAATTTCCTGATAGTAGCTTTTTTAAAAACTGTCTACTTTGATGAATTAAAAGCCAAAATAAAGCTTATGATGTATTTTTAATTGTTAGAAATAAAACAGAGCTGCTGAAAATATTAACCTGGATGGATATCATAAATAAAATAGTAAATTCCCAGAATTAATTACAGATGCTACTTCAGTTGTTTATAGTTCTTATTTTAAGCGCATTATAGCTGAATTCCAATTATACTGGTATTGAAAGGAAGATTTTTGATAATGATATAACATTAGATATTTGCCCTCAGATTAAGCCAGTTTTGAGCCCCAAATTTAAGTATGCCAAAAATTTGGTAGCATATTCAATACATTATACTTGAATCAGTTAACTAGCAACTTTGTTATTAAATGATGGTACTGTAAATTCAGAACCTGAATGTAAAAATGCGGGATTGTCAAATCCTTGGTCCAAATTTCAAATCACTTTTGCGGGCAACTTGGCTGAGTGAAAAATAAAAATATTAAATAAGATTAACCATTTAATTTGAATTTTTTTGGTTTATTTAAATTGGCAAATTTCAAATCCCTCAAGCAGATAACTCAACTAACAAAAGACAAAACCCAGCAAACAAATGCATGATACATGAATCAGAAATGCGGGATTTTTATGTACAATTTAATATTTCCTATATGTCAAACAAATCATAGACATCATGTAAAACTTAAAAAATCTGAGATTGCGGGATTGCCAAATCCAAGAACCAAGTTTCAAATCATAATTGCAAGGAAATTGAAATAAATATAATTTATGGGTGTCTCAAAAAGGAAGTCAAAGGATCTAGAGTGGATCTGTGCTAATTCTTTTAGGAAGCACAGGCATTCTCAAAAATCACCCTATTCCATTTTAGTGCGGCTAAAATTTAGATCCTACTATTCACAAAATTAACATATTTAACAATAAAATTGACTAAAATATACACTCCTCTTTTTGAGTTTAATTTTTTTTAATAAAAAAATTATTATGTCTTCTTCCAATAACAACCAAGTCAACAAGCTGTTCCCTGGCCTTGACAAAATCATGCAGGGCTACACTGGGTCTTATAATAGTGAAGCCTTCCTCTATGGCCACTCCCAACTTCAGGCCCCTCCGCAAGCACCACCCAGGAGTGTGTTCTTTCTCCCACGTCCTCAAGCATGGCCCTGTTTGCCCATCACACACAGGCAGCTGCTAACCCAAATCATAGAGCAACACTAGCATCTGGAATTGACCAAGTGAGCCATGGGGCCACCAATGGAAGCCAGAATCCAGAAACAGCCAATCAGATGACACTGTCTGGTTCTCAAGGAAGACACACCCTGCCTCCAGCCAATCAGCCTGCAAGACGCAGAAGAAAACTAATCACTCTGGAGATTGTTCTTGAAATGGTTAAAAAGCAAGGGAAGCTTATGTTCCTTGGGAAATTGCGGCCACAATGGGTTTTGCAAAGTCCACTGTGGCTGCAACCCTGCGAGCCCACACCAACTGTGGCCCCCCTACCAAGAAGACCCCAACTGGTGCCTGTACTTTGACCAAAGGTGACACAGCCCATCTCCTTATGATGGCCATTATGGAACGTGACCCGTGGATGCCCCTAGTCCAGGTACGTCTCCAGCTGGGACTCCACAACATCTTCACTAACAAAAGAACAGTGAACTTGTGGATGCACAGAGTTGTGGTTGCTGCTAGAATCTTGTCCAATCAAGTTCTCAGTGGCCCCATTTTGGTGGACACTGACCCCTACAATTCAACTATTATTAATTTTATCAAAGGAAGGGCAATGAGGGCCTATAATGACATAATCTTCCTGTTGTATGCTAAGATATTGGCAATTATCCAAGATTTTGGAGAGAAACGTATCCAGTCTGATGTGTACAAGCGCGGCCCAATATTTTATTGGTTTTTCAGGGCTTTATTGGCAGTTTCCCCATTGGGCGTCAATTATTACTTGGCAATTTCAAACACTGCAGATGGGTATGCCTACCAGACGGAGCTTAAGGCCATGCTGGAGGAGTGGGCCACACAAAACACCGTGCACACAGTTGTACTGAGTGCAGAGATGGAGCAGCGCAAATGGGCTACCCAAGAAATCAGGGCTGTGGGGCATACCTGCTGGTCCTACCCCATCAACTACGCCAACATGCATCTTGCAGATGTATTTCTCTACAATTTTGGTTCCACTCTCAGGCGCCTAAAGCCTGCCACCTACAACAAAATATGCACCCAAATTGATAAGGGGTATGAGCTTTTTCCTTCCGCGTCCGTCCAGGACTTATTTGATCTCATCATCTTCTATGCAAGTGATAGTGATAAGTCCAGAAAGGACCCCCCGTCTCCCCCACGCTAGTCCATCTGTTTTGTCAAGCCAGTATATGTGATGGAAGAAGAATTCAAGAAATTGAAGCAATCATCTCTTGCTGCCCCTTCCCAGTCAACAAACCCTGCCTCCCTAACACCCCCCATCAAGCCACCTGCCTTCCAACCCTGACTCCCAAACCACCACCCATTCCCTCCCCACTATCTCTGATGCTGCCTCTTTCACAGGCACAGATGAAGGCAATGTTCATTCCACCCTGTTATAAAATATGTAGCCTGGGTGCTGATTTCTACAAATAGTTAGTCTGCTACTTCTTTATCTTAATACTATACCTGTTGTGGTATAGTGACAGCCTGGGTAAGGACAGAATAATATAAGAAGATAATAAGACAAAACTTGTGTTTATTTAGATAGTATCACACTTATATAGTGTGAGGAAGGGGAATTGCCACCAGGGGCAGGGAGGCACAGCCAGAAGGACTTCCCTAATGGAGGAGAGTGGATTGGCACAGCTAAAAGTCCACTGCAAGAGAACAACTGCTTCCACGCAGCTTTCCTTAAGGAGGTAGATATAAATAACTTTGTTGTTCTATTTATAATTGCAGAAGTAAAGCCCATGCCTTGTGCGCATTTGAAAGACAAATTGAACACCTGTTTTAGAGGCATTTTAAACGTCTTTATCCCTAGTAAAATCAGGATGCAATAGCGCAATTGAGCAACTCTTCTGTCGCTCAATTCCTAGATAGACAACTTTAATGTCTAATCCATTCAATCTGCAACACACCCGTTCCCTCTTCTTCCCGTCCTTTGATAAGTAAATAAATCTTTTCTTTATGACAACTTATTAAAATTGATATCTCTCTTTCAATTCATAATTAATAATATTTTCTTTTTACATTATCAACATTTCCCATAATTAATACAATGTTGTACATTTTACAAATAGCTTAAAATTATGAGCATACATATTTTTTCATCATCATTAATAAATTAAAGACAATAAACGTAAATATTGGATTAGAATATTGCAGTTAGACGTCAACTATTGATTCTTAGAAATTATGTGCATAACTCAATGCATTTTGTTTAATAAAATCCATTATAAACTTGGCCTTTTCCATTATAATTTAATGAAATGGATTGTGTTTATATTAGAGAGCCATTAATGCTTAGTAAAATACTGAAAATTAGTGCAGTTTACAGCCTGTATATTTACCTATTGTTAATAATTCTGTAAACTTTTCAGTCAGATTTTGTGAGTAATAATAATGTAATGTGTCAATAAATTACAGTTTACTGTCATTAATTAGTTGATTTTTTCTATGGCAATTGTGCATTATCTGATATTTACGCACTAGTATCCAACTGGTTGGCTTCACATCCAATCACTTAGGCAATAGGAAAACAAGCCGCCACTGACCACATCCAGTCTTGGGGTGGCGGCTTGTTTTCCTATTCCTGTGTGATTGGATGTGAAGCCAACCAATTGGATACTAGTGTGTAAATATCAGAAAATGCACAATTGCTACAGCAAAGAAAATCAATCAATTAATGACAGTAAACTGTAATTTATTGACACATTACATTATTATTACTCACAAAATCTGACTGAAAAGTTTACAGAATTATTACCAATAGGTAAATATACGGCTATCAAATCACTGATTTTCAATATTTTTACTAAGCGTTAATGACTATCTAATATAAACACAGTCAATTTATTTTAAATTATAATGAAAAAGACCTAGTTTACAATGGATTTTATTAAACAAAATGCATTGAGTTATGCACATAATTTCTAAGAATCAATAGTTGACATCTAATTGCAATATTCTAATCCAATATTTCGTTTATGTCTTTAATTTATTAATGATGATGAAAATATGTATGCGTTGAAGATAGTACTATAAAAACCAGTTTTTTGATGGAATTCAAACAATATGTCAACAATGGGTCATTATTTTAGAGATTAGGCCATTTCTAATGCACATGCTGCTCAAGTCGCAGCATAACACAGTTCGATTTTGAAAAAGTAACTAATTACACAATTTATATTTAAAACATTAATAACTCAATGAAAAATTAATATTTTTTCACACTGTAAACTATCAAAATGAAGCTAAGAATCTTATCTTTCTATTGGTGTAAAAATTTTAATATGTATACTATGCTCAATATTAAAGCAAAAGTAATTTAAAAGAGCATAATCCAGATTTTATTATATGATTATATCTAATGATATAAAGTAGATTACTTCAAAGTTAATAAATACTTTTTTTTGAATACATAACAGATGTTTTTTATTTGACGAAATTAAAGATAAGATTGAGAGCTTTATTTTCGCATTTTATTTTATTTAAAAAGCTCAATTCTCTAGGATTTTATGATAGTTTGAAGTTAGGATGTTTTTATCACTGTTTAGATTGATTTTAAGGTTCAAGTGAGCTTCGAACCTCAAATTGAGCATTCATTAAATGGAATTCTTTAATATTTTATCATTTTAAAAATATACGGAAGAGTTACAATTAACTGAATACATCATTTTAATTGATTTGCATTGATTACAAAGAGGATATGATGTAATAATAATGCTTAGCTGCTTCACATATATCACTTGTGCATGAAAACTGGGTATTTAATTAATTTCTGCAAACATAAATTCAAGTTCAAACTATAATAAAAGCTATCACACCATTTCTTTCAGAATGGTGTCATTTAGCTTGGTATATAAGAGCTAAAGTACCACAAAGCTTCTAATCCAAATAACCCAATTCAAAGACCACATTCTGATCATAACTACTCCATCATTAAGGCACACATCAAAGATCTGACCTAATTACAGATTCAAAATACTACCATGTCCTCAGTTAAATTTACTTCTTCCATGCTACCCTTTTTTCCTTGGGAGCTTCAACAAAAGGAGAGAGAATTGCAATGTTAAAAAAGGCATTCCTCTTTATTGCTGGTGATGATCTTGATAATTTCATCAAGCACTTCCTTACTCAAACTGAATTTGGGAAAGCTCAGTTCCTGCCAACTATTCAAAATCAAAAAGGCAATGAGTTCATTGAAAACTTAAAAGGATCTCATGAAATCTTCTCCCCAAAAACATCTCCCAGCCTTGCGATCTCTGGTTACTTCCAGTTACTCTTTAAAAGAGCTTAATGATATGGGGTTTAATATAACCAAAAGTGAGTTTGAATACTCAAGAAAAATAAATAAAAATAAAAATGTAAGCTTAAACAAAAAAAGCCAAAAAAATAATAACTATTCATTAAAAAAAAGAAATAACTAAAAAAATAATTAAAAAATTGCTGGAAAATTCTTTTGAAACAAGCCAGTTTACAAAAAAAGTGCCTGAAAAAATTTATAAAGATATAGAAAAAGAGATGAGTAATTACTCAACTGAAATTAAATACTCTCTACTTAAAACAAAAAAGAAATATATGAAAATATGAAAATAAAAAATGAAATTTCAGTTTCAATTTCTACTTACTATCAAATTAATCCCTAAAAATATAATAAAAAGTAAAAAACAAACTGATATGTACAATATTTGTAATTTAAAAAATTCACTAGAAAAAGAAGGAAGAATGTGAAAGTAAAAACTTACCATTACCAGAATCTATAGACAATGACTTAAAGACTATTAATCAGCACCAAGACTTTTATATTCATCAAAATTGTGAATGTAAAAAGATATTAATGAACTAGATGATGAGTCTTGTGTTGTAGTTATAGATTATGAAAACAAGGTTGGGGTGGTCCAATTGAGACCAATAATTGTTTTATTCAAAAAACCAATCTCATTATTAGGGTTTGCATTAGTTTTTAAAGAAAACAATAGATTAAATATGAATATCATGATTTTTTGTCTCAAATATTATCACATGATTCTTTATTTTCAATTGAATGTCTAATAAGTCTTCTTAAATTAGATAGATTTAAAATAAAAATATAAAAGTGGACAGATAATGGAAATCATTTTAGATCATATGAATTTTTATATTTTATTTAAAGAGGCACCTAAATATATTAAGGTTCCTGGAAATACACTTCGTTTTGTTGAATGCATGGAAAAAGCATTGTTGATGGTCACTTTGGTGTAATAAAAAATTTTAAAGGAAAAGAAAATGTACTTTATATTAACAACATTAATGATCTAAAAAATATTTGTGAGAAAGAAGAAAGAAAAAGAGAATTATACAATTCATCTTTAACTGGTTCAATTATTTAAAAAGCATTTTATATTTATATGAAAGAGAGTGGGCCTATAAAAAGAGAGCTTGAAGTTAAAATCTGCACGCATTAATCTTTCATATTTGATGAAAGATGAAAATTATATACTTCTGTACCCCCAACATTTAAAGCTTCTCCAGATATTCTGAGATATTTATCATTTGAAATCACGTGATGATACCAGAGAAACAAAAATATCAGAAGATGCTAGTAGTGTATTGAGGCAATTTCATGAAGTAGGGCAGCTTACTAGGGTGTATTTTAAATAGAGTTATCAGTCTTTCCAAAAACAACAACCTTTTTTCTGAAACAAACTAAGAATATTTATGATGAGCCAAAGATAGGGTAATAGCATTTATAGCTTTGGGGCTGCTATTACTCTGAATACAACTCATCATAAATATTTTTGGTTTTGTAGTAGCACTTAAGATATTTTCAGTAGTACTATAAGTTGCAATTTTCAATTATAAAATCAATGAATTATTTTTTAAAAAATCACCCAAGCCCAGGATCAATTAAATATTTGGGATTGATTGTATTTTACTCTTTCTGAATAATTTGAATATGAATAATGTGATTAAGTTATAAAATAACCAATCTGGCGCCTAGGCATAACAAGAAAA
>QTSX02007668.1:0-10236 GCA_014839935.2 Entomophthora muscae | reverse complement strand
AACAATTATATTCCCCAATTTAGAGCCAGCCTCATTTTGAAGGGCAAAAGCAAAAGAGAGTGATTTGTCCTCAAAATAACCCAACAAAGGCAGAAATTAAAACATGGTGAATGGCAGCATTCACAACAAAGGCAAAACCAACCAAATATTTGCACATATTATTATTTGAAGGACATATCAAAATAGCATTAATGACACAATTTAAAACACCCTTCCCCTGATTGCTGATCCCTTTGATGCACCATAGGATCATAGTTCTTCACAAAAATTGACTTAATTGCAGAATACCATCAAATCTGTGTTAAACCAGAAGACATTCCAAAGATAGCATTCAGAAGCAAATACAGTTTGTTTGAATTTGTAGTTCTCAACTTTGGTATGGAAAACTCCCACAGTATCTTTGTGATCTTCATGAACATAGTGTTTAAGGACCACATTTAAAAAAGCCATAATCTACCTAGATAATATAATCATCTATAGCCTCAACAAAGAACAACACTGAAAAGACGTTTGCACGGTACTCAATACAATTCAAGCTAACCAAATAGTAGTCAAGCCCTCCAAGTGTGAATTTTTTCAACCAAAATTTCATTCCCAGGATACATCATAGTAAAGATGGGATTGAACCTTATTCAGAAAAGGTAAGGACTATCACAGACATGCTAGCTGTTGTAAATTAGGTGCATATTATAATGGTCAAGATTATCATTGGATTTAATCCTGATGGTCAAGGCTATTCTAGTTGTGCACTCAAATCTGTCAGATCTGACAGATTTGCATTTGTGATTGTAACTCAGATGTCAATTTATTCCAGCTCCTCTATTACATTCATATGGATTGGGTTTGGGAACTAAAAGCCATTACCGTAATAAGTAGCTGCAACTGCAACACTCTCCAGAGTAATAAGCACGTACTCTTTCCTATAGGATTGTCCAGATCATCCCTAAAAGAAAGAAACACAGCTGCAAGAGCCTGGTAGATCCAACAAGATGGTGTAATATTCCAAACAATAGTGCAGGTGTTAATAACACCTTTGCAGCTATTGTACATCCATCAAAGTATATAACTTTCCTTCTTTTTCCCACTAAACATATACTTTTACACATTACCTACTTGCTTTTACACTATACTTAGTTGTTACCTTAGATTTAAAGTTAAAGACTTCAGCGTTTTTAAGACCTGTATTAATATGTGTATAGGCCTACATCCATACTTTTACAAGCTAGCACTCCAGATGTTAATCCCCAAGACGTCCTAGGCCAAAAACACAACACTAGCACCAATTAACAAGAGTGAACTCCAAACGTTCTTGGGATGGTTGCATATGTCAGAAGATTCATCCCTGATTAGGGAGCCTTAACTGCTCCCTTGTCTGCAATCACCAGCAAAACAACTAAATTAATGTGGACCTCATTAAGATAGCAGAAATTTCAACAGCTAAAGGAAAAATGGTCACTGCTCCCATCCTAAAGTATCTCAATTGTGAAGGAATTTATTAATTAGAAACTGACACCTCCAACTACGCAATTGGAGGTGTGCTTAGAATTCAAACAGCAGAAAATGATTTTCTCCCTGTGGTGTACAAATCAAGAAAGCTTTCTGAAGGTGAACAAAGATACCCAATACATGACAAAGAACTGATAGCCATTGTTCACTATTTGAAGTGGTAATGTTACCTGGAAGATGCACAAATATTCAAAGTGATAAATGCTCACAAGTCATTGGTATTGTTTAAAACATAACAACACCTTTCCAGACAACAATCTGAATGGATCAACTTCAAACAAAGGTATACAATGATAATTGAATATAAACCAAGCAAGAAACTACTTATTGCAGATGCCCTATCAAGGCTATACCATGAACACCTCCCTATGTACTGATGGAGACCCTGATTAGCCCAAGTTAATAATGGGAAATCCCCATGAGGGGTTCTCACCTGGTACAACAATAGACATCCAAAAAAAGTCCTCAAGAACAAAAATATGTTCAAAAATGTATATGGTACTCTATACCACATATTATCAAGCGGTAATACAGTGCCCTACATACCCTTAACACAAAAGATTGACACAATTCTTTGATACCACAGAGATCTGGGACACACCTGTAGCAGAAACTTGCATGAACACCTTAAAATGCGCTAATGGTGGCCCAACATGCTGAACAACATCAAGAAATTACTAGATCAATGCAAAGTCTGTGAAAAATACGCCTGCTCCAAGGCACCCCCAAAACAGTAATACCAGTGTCAATCACACAACCTTTCAAAGTGTGGTCACTAGATATTATGGGATTGATGCCTGGAAATAACAAAGAAAAAATACATTATTACAGCTATTGACTATACAACTAGATGGCATGTGGCTTAAGCTACAAAAGTACACAAATGAAACAATGTAAGATGCTTTATTGGTAAAGAAATCATAGCAAAATTTGGAAAGCCTGAACTATTAATTACAGATAGAGGAACAGAACTCACTACCAACAATATCAACATATACCTTACTAAAAATCAAATAAAGCACACAGTTGCCAGCCCTTATCACCTACAAGCAATTTGGTGAGTATAAAGATTAAGCAGTGCCGTTTTAGAGACTCTCAGTAAATTATCTGCCAATAACCCACAACTCTGGGCTGACATTCTCCCTGCAGTGTTAATAGTATGTTGAAAACTTGACAATTACAATACAGGCAACAGACTGTATTAACTTGTCTACAGGCATAAACCTGCCATTTTCAGCACTAAGTCAGGACCACAACTACCCTTACCTAAGAAAGTACCAAACAACAATAATTCTGACATACAATATGCCAGAAATACCAAGAAACTAAGGGTGGAAAGGGTTGAGAGAGAAGCTGTCCCATTACAACAGGGACACTTCTAGGTTAGGAACAAGATATGGGTTTTTAACCACAACATGAACAAATGAGACCCAGGATTATGAGGACCAGATATTGTCATGGAAGTCAAACCAAACAACACCTACTTCATCAAAGAAATAGGCACTAAACCAGAACTCAAGTATATGCATCATGACTGGCTCTGCCTATTTAAAGCAAGAAATGCACAACACAACTCACAACTATCTGTCCCCAATATAAAAATGGATCAATATCATGAGAAAATCCCTGACAACTCAGAAAATTTCTAAGGCTTCACTTTCTAGCACCCTGGGGGGAGATGTTGCAATATCTACAAGTACTACCTTTTGGGGAAGTAGGTTACCAAGTAAATCCCTGACTTATCATTAAGTCAGTGGCACTCTTATCAATTGCCTGTCTAATAAATGGATCAAAAATTTTAAATCCTAAATGGAACACTAATTAGACAAGCCCCATGACTACCATGACATATATGGTCAGTATGTGGCTTCTCATGATATTATATAATAATTTAAATTCATACCAATAAAGTATTGTTATCTTCTTAATTTTATTCTTTATTTTGTTTATTATACTTTTCAGAAGCATATTTACAACACACTCAATCTTATACAATAAAAATTAAACTATAGACACTTCAAATATAGCAGCTTATAACCTGTCAAAAAAGGTTACTGTACATTTCAGAGCTGTTGAGATGATAAACCAAAGTTGGCTCCAAACAAACAAGAACCACCCATGAAACAAAACATAAATGGTGTTGCAAACAAAATTATTCCCCTGTCAGCTAACCTATCTCACAATACACATGGGCACTCAAGGAGTCACCTCATGACGTAATAAACAGTATGGGCCAATCTGAGCGCAATATCAAATTGTAGGCACTATCTCCTAATTAGGAGTACTGCAAATTTGACATGACAATCCCCTTTATCAAGTTATTCTCAGCTTGGACATTATGTCAAACCTGCCACTGTGTCACCCCCTGGTGGACTAGTGACTTCCCACTATGGTATATTAATTGCAATATTCTCTAATAAACAATGCCTTATTCCTATTATTGTCCTTTCTAATTGGACTATTGTCTTCCCCAATTCAAATACTGAACTATTATTGGTTCAGTTGCAACACTGGCATGATTTTTTGGTAAAATAATGGGATAAAGAGATGCTATTTTTTATTATGACATATTAAACACATCAATCACCAGAAATAAGCATGTCCACACTTGAAGTTAATGATACATAACTGAACAGCATGACACATCAAATATGTACATGAATATACCAGATTTCAAACAGCACTCATATGTAGATTTTTCAAGAAAAAACATGCAAAAAACAAAGAATCATCAAATAGAAAACACACAAAAGTTGTGCACCAGCAGAAAAAACCTAACAAACAACATTAAAATTTCACATTATTTTGAATAAAACAAACTCTAAAAAAGGAAAGAGAAACATTCACAGATAACACAGTTGTTGTGTGTATACTTATGAGAAGTATAATAAATGAGATAAAGGGAAAAATTAAGAGGAGGAATGATAATTTATTGGATATGAATATAGGATAATATATAGTATCATGGAAAGTCACATACTGTCCATGTACGTCATGGAGGTCATGGGGCTTTTCTGAGTAATGTTCCTCTTAGATCACAAGGCTTATTCAAGTTGTGTTCTGTTTAGGATCTGGATTGTTTGATACCCATAATAGATGGTCAACTGATAGTATTGCCACCAATTTACTGGTTGGTCAGTGAGACATTTGGTGACTCATTTGGTGATCTACTCAGGGCATTAATTCCCCAAGAGGGAGTAATCAAAGATGTTGCAACATCTCCCCCTGGGGTGCTAGAAGGCGAAGCCTTGGGAATTTTCCTTAGAGCATCAGGATACAGGCTTGGTATTGATGCAGTTTGGCGTTGGGGACAGGGAGTCTGGGATTTTTTTGGGCTGTTCTTTCTTAATACATGCAGAGTTGGTTGTGATGCATATGTTTTAGTTCTGTTTGGGCTTCAATTCCTTTGACAAGGTAGGTATTGTTGGGCTTGACTTCCATGACAATGCCTGGTCCAAGTAACCCTGGTTCCAGCTTATGCTGATTGTGGTCAACAACCCAGATTTTATCCCTGACTTGGAATCTTTCCTGCTGTAGTGGAATTGCTTCTCTCTCAGCTCTTTTTTGTTCCATGTCTTCCTGGTCTCTTCTAGCATGCTGTACGTTGGGATCACTGTTATCTGGCACCTTTTTGGGAAGAGGTAATTGTGGTCCTGCAGTTGTACTAACAAGAGCAGGCTTTTGTTCATAGACAAGTTCATAGGGGCTTTTGCCCATGTTACGGTTGACTTGTGTTCTACAGATCATGAGTGCTGTTGGCAGCATGTCAACCCAGGCCTTTGGATTGTTAGCAGATAACTTACTGAGGGCTTCTACAAGCAAGCCGTTTAGTTGTTCTACTCATCCATTTGATTGTGGGTGATACTACTGGCTGTGATGTGTCTTATTCTGTTTTTGGCAAGGTAGATGTTGGTGTCAATGACCTTAAGTTTGATGCCTCTGTCTGTGATCAGAAGGTCAGGTTCTCCAAACTTGGCTATGATTTCTTTCCCAATAAATTGTCTCACATCATTGCCTTTGTGTTCTTTTGTGGCTTGTGCCACGTGCCACCTGGTTGCATAGTTGATAGCTGTTATGATGTACTTTTTGCCCTTTTTCTCACCAGGCATTGGTCTCACAATATCCAATGACCATACCTTGAAGGGTTGTGTGATGGATATGGGTACTACTAACTTGGGTGGTGCCTTGGTTTGGATGTACTTCTCACAGACTTTGCATTGTTTCAGTACCTCTCTGATATCATCTAGCATGTTGAGCCACCAGTAGTGTGTCTTGCAATATTTGTGCAAGTTTCTGCTACTGGTGTGTCCCAAGTCTCTGTGATATCTGAGTATGGTTTCAATCTTTTGCGTTGACAGAACATAGGGTACAGTGTCACCACTTGGAAGTATTTGGTGTAGAGTACCATATACATTCTTGAACAGATGTTTGTTTGTTGGGACCTTCTCTTGGATGTTCATTGGGGTGCCTGGTGGGAACCCTTCTTGGAGATTCCCTATGCTGAGCATGGACCAGTCAGGGTCCCCCATCAGCGCATAGGACGTGTTTACTGTATAGCCTTGAAAGGGCATCTGCAGTTAGCATTTACTTGCCTGGCTTGTATTTGATTTTCATGGGGTATCTCTGTATGAGGCTCATCTACTTGGCTTGCCTTCTTGACAAGTGTTGTTGTGTTTTGAAGAATATTAACAACTTGTAGTTGGTGAGTACTTTGAACATTTGGCCCCCTTCTAGATAGCATTGTTATTTCATGAGACAATTTATGATGGCTACCAACTCTTTATTGTGTATGGGATATCTTTGTTTGCCATCATATAGTTTCCTTGACTTGTATGCCACAGGGAGGAAGTCCTTTTCTGCCATTTTTATACAGAGTACCCCTCCTATGGCGTAGTCAGATGCATTAGTGTCTAATTTGTAGATTCCTTTGTAATTTGGGTACTGAAGAATAGGGGCAGTAACCATACATTCTTTTAGTTGACGGAAGTGCTGGTCTTGTAGTGGCGTCCAGACAAACTTGGTTGTTTTGCCTTAATGGCAGATAGGGGAGCTGTTAGGGCACCCCAGTCAGGGATTAATCTTCTAACATAGGCTTTCATGCCTAAGAACTTACAAAGCTCACTCTTATTTGCGGCACTGGAATATTGGTTATGGCATGTATCTTTTCTGGGTCTGGTTTGATTCTGTCCTTGCTGATTACGTGATCAAGGAATGGGAGTTCAGCCAAGAAGTCACACTTCAATGGCTTGGCAATGAGTTGGTTTTCTTTGAGGGTGCAGAAGACCAGGAGGACATCTTCCTAGTGTTGTTTTAGGATTTGGCTGTAGATAATTATGTTGTCCAGGTAGATGATTGCTCACTACCCAATGTGTTCTTTGAAAACCTTGTTCATGAAGGTCACAAAGGTGCTAGGGGCGTTTGTCATGCCAAAATTGAGAACAACACACTAAAAGTATCTGTACTTGGTTCTAAACACAGTCTTTGGGATATCTTCAGGCTTCACGCAAATTTGGTGATATCCTGCTGTCAAATCAATTTTTGTAAAGATTTGGGACCCCCAGGGCGTCAAAAAAGTCATCAGTCAGGGGCAGGGGATACATGTTCTTAATTGTGACCTTGTTGAGTGACCTGTAGTCTGTGACTAGGCAGAGTCCTCCATCTTTCTTTGCCACAAAGAAGACAGCGGCACCAAAGGCAATTTTGAGGGTCTAATGAGGCCCTTCTTGAGCGCTTTGTCCAAATAGACTTTCAGAGCATCATCCTCTTGGGGTGTAAGGCAGTAGATGGGCTGTGCTTTTGGGACACTCCCCTTGAGATTGATTTTGTGTTGTATGCCACAGCTGGGTGGTAACCCTGGTAAGGTTTCTTGGGAGACTGAAGGGAACTCACTGACAAGCTGATCTTGGATATAGTCCTTTTCATGTCTGGCCTCCGTATTCTTAAAATGGATAATCTCATATGTGCAGGTGTTCCAATTGATCTTTCTGGGATCAGTTTCCTCTTCTGTTTCCATGATTTTCACAAACACATGGTCTCTCATAAGCATATCAAGGTGGGTTGGGTAGACATGGTGGTGTACTTTGCCTTGTTGTATGGTGAGGATTGCTCTGTCCCAGTCAATGTGAGGTTTTGGTTTTTCTCATCTAATCCAGGCCAAGTATAACATTGTATTTGGGATTGATATGATAGGACCGCTAAGTGTTGTTTGCATGCCTCTGATTTGGGCGCGGAAAAGTTTTGCTTCTCTGTTGACTGGTGTGCTCCTGTTGTCTGCCATGATAACCTCTTTATGTTGCTTTGGACTGTTGGTAGTTTCATGAGGTTGGAAAATTTCTTGTCAACAAGGGATTGATATGCTCCAGTGTTGAATAGTGCTGTGCCCTGATATCTGAAAAAGCAGAAAGGATAAGTGAGGAGTTTATTTCCAGTTTGGGCGGCAAACAGTAGAGGATCACTGGAGGGTACTTGGGTCATGGTAATTGAGTTCAAGTCCTGGTCCCTGTATGAGTCTTGTGAGTTGGGGGAGGGTGGCTTTCCTAAGTACTCCCCTGAGCTTTCCCCCCTTGTTGGCGTCTTCAGTACTTGCTTGGTTATCCTGCACTGTACAGTTCCCGTTTTGAGGATGGGAGTTGTTGGCTCAGTTGTTCTGCTTATTGGGGCAAGGATTCTTCTTTGCAGTGTGACTTTCCTTTCACTTGTTTGTTGTGTTTAGATTGTCAGATTTCTGAGCTGCATGTTTTCCTTCCAAGAATACATCTTTGAGGTTCTTGCAGCAGGTCATGTCAAACTGACGTCAAATATGTGTGGGGAGGCCAGTGTAGAAGTCCAACTAAGGCCCTGGCTTATCAAAGTTGATGGTGCTGGGAGCTTGGTTGTGTAGGCCTTCATACGCTGCAATGTAGGCCTCAATTGTTCCTGTCATTTTGAAGGTTTGAAGTTCTGTCATGATCACCACATCATAATCCTTCATGGCAAACTTTTTGAGGAAGGCGGCTTTGAACATGTCCCAATTTTTATTTTGGTCAGGGTGTTGGTCAAGCCATTCACTTAAAAAACAAGAGGCAGCTCTGTGACATGAAGGGAGACTTTGCTTGCCCAGAGTCTGCGGGGATAGCCTACTTGTGTGAACTTGCTTTTGTGCTGTTGATCCAGAGGTTGGTGTTTTCCTGGTGTAACCCTGCAAAGGTCCCAATTTCTGCTGAATGTAGGCGTTGAAATACAATGTTAGGTATTTCAGACTGTTGTGGCTCTGTTATGATTGGAGCTGTGGGTATTAGTCTGCAGGCTTTGAGAGTGTTGTATTGTTCAATGGGCACAAGGATGTTTTCATAGATGACAAGGCCTGCAGGGATGTTTTGTCCTTCTTCATAGTCTCTCCAGCCGGTAGGGAGTGCCATTGTTTGGGTTTTTTTCTTAGGAGGAATTTTTTCTTTGAGTTGAGTAGGTATGGATAACCTACCTGTGATACCACTGTTGTGTGTATACTTCTGGGAAGTATAATAAACAAGATAAATGGAAAATTAAAAAGAGAATGATACTTTATTATTATGAGTTTAGAGTACTATATAGTATCATGAGAAGCCAGATACTGTCCATGTACATCATGGGGGTCATAGGGCTTATCTAAGTGTTGCAACTGAACCAATGAGGATTCAGAATTTGGAATTGGGGAAGACAACAGTCCAATAGAAAGGACATAATAATAAGAATAAGGTATTGTTTATTGTAGAATATTGTGATTAATATACTATATGGGGAAAGCCACAAGGCCACAAGGGGGTGACATAGTGGGGAGTTCCATGTAGGGTTTGGAGCCAAAGAATAACTTGTGCGGGAACTAGCAAGTTGAATTGGAAGCGCTCCTAATTAGGATGAAGTACCCACCATATGATATTACCATCAGATTAATCCATAACATTAGATACGTCAAGGGGCAGCTCATCAAGCACCCCCTGTGTATTGTAAGATACGTTAGCAGGCAAGTCTGGAAACTTGGTTGCAACACCCCCCTTGCCCCCTGCTTGTTGTCATACACCAGGACTGGAGTCTGCAGAAGGTCTGCACAAACAACCTTTGTGTGGGGATGGTGCGGCAGGGGCGCAAGCAATCATGGTGAAGCTTCTTGGTGTTTCCTTGGGCATCTTCAAGTTGGTAGGTGTGATTGTCATAGACTGCAGTTATCTTGAAGGGCCCTAGGTGGTTGGATTCCAACTTGATAGAATTGAGATTGAGGGTGTAGACGGGGTCACCTACAGCGTATCAAGCTTTGAGGTGCTTTGTCCCTCCTGCAATCCGCTTGTATTTAATCTCCCAGGCTTTGGCACACCATTGATCCAGGGATGGGGTTGTTGCTAGGGGGGCTTGTTGGGGACCTTGGACCGTAGCTTCCCCTGTTCAACCCCCATCAGACTGTCAGGTGTTCCAAAGGCCAGGGTGTTAGGGCTGAACCCAGTGCCCCGGTTGATTCTTGCTCGCAGGATCAGTAGGGCAGTGGGAAGATGTTCAGTCCACACAGTGTTAGGATGCTCTTGTGAGAGTTTGGCAATCAGTTGAACCAGTGAACCATTTAATTGTTCCACGCGTCCATTGGCTTGAGGATGGTAGAGGTTGTAACAATACATTGGAGTGCATTCTATGCGCAGTATGCCTTCATGGCATTTCCAACTAGTTCAGGACCGCCATCTGTGATGAGACGCTTTGGTCGCCCAAAGCGGGCCACAATTTTTTTGC
>QTSX02007667.1:0-10287 GCA_014839935.2 Entomophthora muscae | reverse complement strand
CCAGTGATAAGGAGTGCCTTTTGGGGAAGCTTCAAATATGGAATTAAGAAAGAAGAAAAGTATATTTTATTGGATAATACTTTAGACTTATATAGACTTGACTGTGGCAGGGATTTAGTTGGATTGAACCTAGGGGTTGGTCATGTGCTAGATGGGTTTGAGCCACTGGATACTTGGACGGTCAGGTGATATTGCTTGGTTACCATTCTTGGTATGTCAAACAGTATATTGGAAGGGGACTAAATTTGGCAATGGCTGGATGTTAAATAGGTTGGCGGTAGCCAGAATGCTTGTACATCCAGACCCTTGACAAAAGCATGGCTTTATGGGCCTTAAAGTGAAGACACAGGAGCTGGTTAACCTTGAGGGCTTGAGCGCAAGCCATGTATGCCTCATGTGCAGTCAACTGGAGGCTTGTGATCAGTTGTTGTACTTCCATGTAGAATCTATCTGCACACAGCTAGGGTCTCCTTGGCTTGAAAGCAATGTGCATGAAGGCGTCCTTCTTCACTTCCAAACTAAGGTCACCACCAAATTTGTCAATCAAAAGCTGCTTCATACTTTCCCATGTCTCAATGGTGGGCAGCTCTGGTACTACTACTCTCTAACAGGTCTTGTGCAGACAGGTTAAAATGTGTTCCTTCTTAACCTCATCTGAGGCCTCTTCTCATGGCAGTTTTGTAGATAGTTAGAAAAGCTGCAATGATCAAGGTTTGGGGTCAAAGACTTGCTTAAAGGTAGGCTTGAAGTGTGCTTCTGGAGTTAGGCCATCATTGTTGCTATTGAGTACATTTATGTGTGGGGAGAATTCTGCTTCAGACTTGGTGGGGGGCTGTCTGGCCCACAGCTGGCAAACACTTTCCTCAAGGGTAGTCAAAGTTTCAGCAGTACAGGTGCCTGTATTATTGGCAAGGGTGGTCTGCCGCTCAGTAACATCCAGGCGCTGACCCCGTGCTGTTACTACCAAGGACAGTTCAACCAGTTAGGATGTAAGAGACTGACCCACCAAAAGGCAAGGGGCAAACTCTGTCATTCATTGAATTGGTTAACTCACTCATTTATTGTATGTCTTTATCAAGTTCAGAATGGTCTTGCTTCAGATGTCCACTCCATTAGCTAGAGCTTATCAACTCTCTAGCACAATGAATGCAGGGGCCTCTTCACAAGCCAGGGCACAGCCATCTTCACCAACAACCTTAGTTGGACTAATGATTGACACCATCACCTCACACAAGGTAGCAACTCCTTATTGTAAGTCAGCAACCTGAGTTGTCAGAGCAAGCACTTGAGGGATCAGGCTGAGGGGCTTTGATAGGGCAATCCTGATTGCAGGTGGATGCTCAAACTCTCAAATGGCATCCTAGAGCCTCTTTTCTCTATCTTCTAACTTGTTGGATGAAGGAGAGGGCGTGGGGCATCTGCTTTAGAGGCAGACAGTTCATTTACTTGAGCCTGGAGTTTGGCAATGGTAGCGGCAGTAGCAGCCCTTTCTTGATCAAATTCCTTGCCAAGTTTGTGGAGGACTGTTGCAGCATGGACTGCTACTTGCTGTAATTGGTTGAAGGAGTAAGCACTGAACTTGTTGAGTTGTTGCACAAGTTGTTCAAACTGTGAGATAAATGTTTAGAGTGGAATCTACTTGGGCACGCCAGGGCTGTTCCAACTGGTGGAAACTCATGAAGACTCTCTCTGACATACTTGGGGCTTGAAATCATACTTTTTTTTGATGGAGTTGACCAAGTGGGATTGGGAGGTGACAGAGTTGTATGATTGTTGGATACTAAGAGAAACAGGGAGTGGATCCACTGCTGGTAGGCTACAAACTGGATCCCAGTGATGAGTGACAGCGGCTTTTAGAGATGAAATCTCCTGAACGTGGAGCTCTAATACCATTTGATGATGGGCTAAGGCAGGTTGTACAAAGGATGAAAATAAGTGTTCAGCGGAGCCAGCCTCTCTGAGAGGAGATGCTGTGGAAATTGTGGAGCTACAATCAATTTGTATATTCTTCTCAGCTGAACTGAAGCTGGAGGCAAGGGATGGCTCTGTCATGGGCTATCCCAAGGGATACTGCCATGACTTGTTCCAAGTCAGGGGTACCCAAAGGATAGTTGCTAGGCGGGGACCACTCCCAAGGCTCAGAACAGTAGGGACAATAGGCAGGTTGGTGATGTCTTCCTCAATAGGAGGACAGGTAATTTCAGGAAAAGTTGGCTCTTGTATAAGTGGAGGCAAAGGTCCTGAAATGTTGTTGCAAAAGGGATAAACTAGGGCTTACAGCCCCTGTAGTGAGCATCATTTTTGTTGTGATCTGAGGCTCACAGAGTCACAACAGGAAATCCTAATCTTAGGATTGGATTTGTATTTTAAGTCTTGGTTAAATGGCAGGGAAGGCTATGTGATTATCTTTGGCCCCTGAATGAATAATATCTGCTAGACGTGGCTAGAGAGGCCAAAGTACGTGGAGACACAAAGACAAAATGTGAATATAACTTAAATTTTATTGGGTATAGAAATTGGGACTATATACTATGTAGCTTTACCACAAAACAGTACATGGATTAGTAGGATCACTTGCCACAAGAATGAGTGGGGCAAGTGAGTTGCACAGAATCAGGAAACCAAGCGATTGTATTTCCCAATTTGGAGCCAGCCTCATTTCAAAGGGCAAAAGCAAAAGAGAGGGATTTGTCTTCAAAAATAACCCAACAAAGGCGAAATCAAAACATGGTGAATGGCAGCATTCACAACAAGAATACTCTGAAGTTTTTCCAAAGTTGCTTTCTCATCACTATTATTATAAAAATCAAACATTCACAGTAGATGACACAAAAAAGACAACAGTTCATAAGCGCTTCTAACTGGGAATGAGCTTCTTGGCCTTTGGAGTGTGCTGTAAGTTGGCACCTGACTTGGGGATGACGGGCATAGGCATCTGGATATAATATTTGATAATCTTATTTAATAACATCCGCCGCATTAGAGTATGACATAAGTTGGACTCTCCTTCCTCCATGTTGTCCTCATTGCTCATGTAGGGTTTATAACTAGTATCAAGGTCAGATTCACAATTCTTATGCATACTTGCACTAATCATCTTTATGGTATTTTAGTGGTTATACCAGAGAAATACACTCAACTATTTTTTATTAATGATTTTGGCTGTAATGATATTTTGAGCTTTTCTTGTGGGATTTAGGTCCCTTGGGTTGATGCCTTGGATCTCCCAGTATCAAAAACCTGTCTGTGTTTTGGTTTCTCTGTTCTCTACTTTTCTGGATGTGCTGTTTTTTACTTTGCTTTCATGCATACAGGTATTCTGCTGCTAGACCCACTCAGTGCCTGCAACCTCAGCGCTCTCTGGTAGGTGCACCTGTTTGTTGTTCTGGCTGATGAATATCTTTCCTACTAAAGCAAATAAAAATTGATACCATATTTTTAATATGATTTATTCTGGACTTTTATAATATTTTAGATACTGAATTGCGTATATCCACTGTTGTATTATTTGTCTATGACATTATGTCTCTTTGTTTAATCAAGATAGCTCCCATTTGTGTTGTTTTTGTAAAATCTGTTATATTTTTTGATTTGCATTATTTTCATAACCAAAAATTAAACCAATGATATTGATTTCTAATTTTTGTTTCAGTTTGAATGTATTAATTTTTAGACAGGTCAGCACTGATATGGTAGTTGATGTGATTTTCTTTTATCTCAGGTTTTTGCACTGTT
This sequence comes from Entomophthora muscae, assembly GCA_014839935.2. NCBI lineage: Eukaryota > Fungi > Entomophthoromycota > Entomophthoromycetes > Entomophthorales > Entomophthoraceae > Entomophthora > Entomophthora muscae. The sequence continues at coordinate 6,552 of QTSX02007667.1, read as the reverse complement.
GATTTGATTTGCATTGCCTGTATTTCCATGTGTGAGTTTTACATCATAGTGTGCAAGTTTTGTGCACCCTGCTCAAAAAATAGTAAACATGATAGAAAATTGGATGTTCATGAGTTGATTTTTTGGCGTCTTGATACCTTTTGATCTTGTTGTGCAGTTTTTTATGCATTATGTGCTTGGTATAAATGTTCTTTATTAGGAATGATTTGGTCCATTAAAGCATAATTTTTTTGTTAATATCTATCAAACTGTGTATTTAACGTTATAATTTATTTTATATATGATTTGGTTTGCTATAAAAATGACTTTGATTGTCCATCTTGTTGAAAAATCTTTGATTAATCCCTCTCAGGGAATTAACTCCCAAGTGACCCACCAAATGATTCCCTGACTAAACATTAAGTCAGTGGCACTACTATATTTGACCATCTATTACAGGGATCAAACATTCCAAATCCTAAGCGGAACACAACTTGAAAAATCCTCATGAATTAAGAGGAACATTACTCAGATAAGTCCCATGATTGCCATGACATACATGAACAACATGTGGCTTCTCATGATACTACATATGTCCTAATTTCCATATCCAATAAAGTATCATCCTCTCTTTTAAATTTCCCTTTATCTTGTTTATTATACTTCCCTGAACTATATACACAACAACTCGCAACTCTGAAAAGTTTAGTATGATTCCCTTAGGAAATTTTATTCTTACGACCAAATTAATTCTCAAATAATTTGTAGTATAACTGTTTTAAATAATTGAGTGTGTCATCAGGAAAGCTTTTAGCTAACTCAAGCTTCCTTCAGACTTCATCAGAGTCATTTCAAGGATATGATTTTACAGTGTCACAAATTTTTCCTTGATTACACTGATCCTTGCATTTGGTCAACTGGAAAAATAAGAGCTCATAAAAATTTAAAGGCTATTGGTTGAAAAGTGACCATTGCTTAAAGTATCTTTATAATTTTTATTGCTGTGGTATTATTTTATATCTAATACATTATACTTGACAGAAAGTCATTTTTTAATAAATAAAATACTGATTCCTCTCATATGATTTATTGAATGTAATTTTTTTCAAATCAAGATATTTACCAAGAAGCTGTCCCAGCTTTTAATTCCTAAGTGCATGTAAAAATACATTTAATAATATCTCAGTCATTTTCATGAAAATCACATTAATAATTTCATTAAGCATTCTGGGAGCATGTGCCAAAACTCTGTATTTTACTCATATTTCTGACCCAGTATCTTGATTTTCTAACCAAGAACCAGTACATCACCTTTTAACAAGCTATAATTTTCTTATCTTGATCCAGCCAAGCCTACTTTAACCCTATGATTAACTTTTTCACTTATTATATTTAAGGGTTATTCTGCAATTGAAGTTTATTCCCTTTTATGATGATGTATATTACAATACACAGGGGTGCTTAATGATCTGCCCCATTTTGTATATAACAACATTCTTTCCCAAATGTTGAAATACAGAAACAATATCTTATAATAATAAGTAAAGTCAATTCCAGCCAAACTCTCTCTTCAAGTTTTTGAAACTAAAAATCTTATTTAGACCACACCACTGTACCACCCTCTTGTGGCCCTGTGGCTACTATTTACGGTATATTAACTATTGCTTCCCAATAAATTTATTATCTTATCTTAAACCTCTGTCCTCTTCTTGTACTATTGCCTTTCCCATTTCAAATACTGAACTAAAACTAGTTCAGTTTTAACAGTTACTTTATTAAATCTATTTTTGGTTAACTCCTTATTAGAAGAAGAAAGTCTTTAATATGAGTATCTCAGATTATCTAATGATCTCTTAATTAGGATTGGCCCAATTAATTTAAGCAATCTTTACCAAACCCATTTAAACTCATAAAAGTTGGCAAATCTAGTCATTCATTTTGATATAAAGTTCTCAGTGGCTGTACCATAGTCCTATCACTACTGTGCCCTTGTTTAATACTGCTTGCTGTTTACTGCATGTTTCCTAAAAATAAACCAAAAAGTATACAATAATGCAGAAAAAATCATCATTCTTATTACCATAGCCTTTATAGTTTATTGGTTTGATTTGTATAGTTTATTCTTTAGTACTATTTTAGGTTATACTTCCAAATTTAGCAATGCATGTAAAATTGCTAACAGGTCTTATATTTTTATTTGATATTCTCAATTTTTTACCTTTATACTATATAGTTAACTATCACAGGTTAAATTTTTCCATAAATTTGCATCTATGCCCAGTTGAGAACTTATTGGTAATAGAGGATGATATAGAGTCTTTCAAAGCTCTATCTAAAGCCTTGTTGGTGCAGTCAAATCCTCACAGTTGTACACATCAGCCACTTTCAATTTTGTATAAAATGCATATTTTGTCACTATTGTTTGCAGGTGGTTTGTAGTCATGATTTGCATTTGGGAAACCTTGTTAAGTGGTTTGAACCCCTGGTAAATTGTTTTGGTATATACTCTTCTTGGCTTTCATGCCAAGCTTAGGAAAGTTCAGGTTTTGATTTTTTAAATAGTGGTTATAAATTGATTTACAATATGTTTAAATTTTAAATGAAATGTAAGACGCTGTTTATTGATTGCAAAGTCAAAGCCAGTTTAATAGGCTGACAAAATAGTTTATAAGGGCTCTGAACCACTTTGCAGGATTTTTAAACCCCCTGTAAGGTTTCCAAAATCCAAATGTTGGATTTAAACTACCTACAAGCAACCTGGACAGTAGGGCAAAAGTGATATTAGTACCATTTGCTAGCTCTTTCATTGAGAAATATAGAAAGTTTGGCAGTATCACATAGCCCTGCACTTGGGTTATTTACCCTTGGAGTATGTACATTGACTATTCTGGTGTGATATTGCACCTATATATTGCCGTTCAATTGTGTTGACACCAACACCTGCTTTTCTTGCCAACCTATTTCTAATAAAGAATACAATAAAAACTATCTAGGGATGCTAATATTTTCCAGAGCATCATCAATTGGCTTCACTTTTCCCAACATGTTTGCAAACTATTATATTGGTTAAAGCATATTACTTAGAGCCCAGCCTACCCTTTTGAGGAGATGAAAGATATCCCAGCTAGATAAACTTGGTCTGAAGCTGAACAATTCAGGGGTTGTTTGATAATCCGGCTGGTCATGATTTTTAAGCTGCATGTCATTAAGCTTAGAGATCGGCGTTGATATTGCGGTTGTAATATTTACTACTGCTGGTTCATCCAACCCCTAGCTTCTGTTGAATTTTATAACTACTTCTATAGCCAACCTGGTTCGGTGGAGAGCGACCCCAAAGAGCATCATCGATTTGACCCTTGAAATTTTACGATTAAATCATCCCATCAAGTTATCCAGTGGAGAGATTTGTTAATGCCAATCTGATCTAATATGATTTCATGCCATCCAAAGCTGCTTGCTAGATTAGTCATGAAAACCCTGGAAATTCCCCCTAATTTTGTGGCACTGCAAACTGTTCATAATAGCTGTCCTGTCAACTTAGAAGCCTCAAAATCTTTATCGTGTTTCTACAATGGCTAGATCATTTTTCCCTTTAAATATCCCAGGAAGAGGAGGCCACACAATATCTGGCATAGTTGGCCTTGCAAACAACTTTTCTCCGCAGCAGAGCCTCGAGGGTACGCGGCCGCTTATAGTCATCCTTCATGGCCTACGTGATCACAAAAACTCGGAAACAATCACTGGGATCGAAAAGGAGTTACCGCCCCACTTTGACACCTTTCGGTTCGACTTTTCTGGCAACGGCGACAGTGAAGGTGAAACCAGCTATTCGGACTATCCCTTTCAGGTCGAAGATTTAGAGATTGTTATACAGTTCCTAGAAACCCATGATTTTTGATCCCCTCTTTAGATCAGCACTGTCTAGAGCCCTGCTTGGAATATATAGGAAGAAAACTTGGCTGCCCTGTGAACCCTTGTTTTGCTTTCAACCTTAAGGTTCTGATAGGCCATCCTAAGGGTGGCACTGTTTCGATGCTCTTCGCGAGCAGGAAGAATGTGAATCCCACATTATTAACATCTCCGGAAGGAACGATCTAAGAGAAAAAAGTATGCATCGGTTCAAACCCGAGCAGATGCATAGTGTCAATGAGGGAGAAAAAATTGTCTGGAGAACATTTTACTGACAGCAACGATCAAAAGCGTCCCATTTGGGTATCTACATATGATTTCATCTGGCGCGATGAGTTCCAGCCCGACGTCTTCAAAGCAATACGGACTAACCAGTCGATCAAGGCTGTACTAACTGTCCATGGAACTGATGATACAGTTGTCCCTCTGAAAGATGCCATAGCCTTTGATAACTGCTTCCCGAAGAACTCGATCCATACTTTGAAAGTCCTGAATGGTTTTTCTCACATGTTTCTCAGAGACGGTGAAATGAAGGGGCTTACTTTTGCGATTAACAATTGGTTGTTGGATCAAAATTTGGTGAGTCATCTTTAAGTCTCATCTCTTCTTTAAACCTTTCCTTCATAATAAAGCGTTATATAATAAGTATCGTGTGACTATTAATTCGCTTACCATTTTATTTTTGGCTGATAGCCCTTAAGATTGAAGATAGATATGCTATAAACTGTTTTTGAAAAGTACTAACTACCCTTCAGTTTAAAGCTCAGTTCTCTATTGAAGCTTTCCGGAATTACATTGCTATTACTTTTTATAATTCCATACATTTACTCGATAACTAATTGTTTTGCTGGGGTTGGACAAGTACGACAATACTTAATTTAATCCCTTAAACCCAATAGTTTACTTCATAAACATATTCCTTCGTCTTACTAGTGTATATTTCAAACAAAATGGGCCGTGATTGTGTTATAGTCAATGCGTTATAAATCACCTTCTTAAAAGCAGACATGCCACGCCGTACATCAAAGTATCGAAAGATATCTTAAGTGGGCTTTGCCACCATCCTGAGAAAACTAAATCACCTCTAAAGCCAAATGCAATTTATACTTGTCGTGTATATACTTCTGGGAAGTATAATAAACGAGATAAGGGGAATATTAAAAGAGAAATGATACTTTATTTGATATGAAGATAGAGTATTATATAGTATCATGGAAAGCCACATACTGTCCATGTACGTCATGGTAGCCATGGGGCTTATCTGAGTAATGTTCCTCTTAAGTCATGAGGCTTGTTCAAGTTGTGTTCTGTTTAGGATCTGGATTGTTTGATCCCCGTAATAGATGACTGAATGATAGTAGTGCCACCGACTTACTGGTTGGTTGGTGAGCCATTCGGTGACTCATTCAGTGAGCTGCTTGGGGTGTTAATTCCCTGAGAGGGAGTAATCAAAGATGTTGCGACATCTCCCCCTGGGGTGCTGGAAGGCGGAGCCTTGGGAATTTTCCTGAGAGTGTCAGGGATGCGGGCTTGATACTGATCCAGCTTGTGTTGGGAACAGGGAGTCTGGAATTACATTGGGCTGTTCTTGCTTTACACAGGTGGAGCCAGTCATGGTGCATGCGCTTTAATTTGGTCCGAGCGCCAATTCCTTTGATGAGGTATGTATTGTTGGGCTTGACCTCCATGACAATGCCTGGTCCACGTAACCCTGGGTCCAACTTGTGCTGATCGTGGTTGACAACCCAGATTTTATTCTGACTTGGAATCTTTCTTGCTGTAGTGAATTGCTTCCTTCTCAACCCTTTTTCTTTACATGTCTCCTGGTCTTGCCTGGCATGCTGTATGTTAGGATCACTGTCATCTGGCACCTTTTTTGGTAGATGTAATTGTGGTCCTGTGGTTGTGCTAACAAGGGCAGGCTTTTGCCCATAAACAAGATCATACGGACTTTTGCCTGTGTTGCAATTGGCTCGTGTTCTACATACCATAAGGGCAGTTGGTAGCATGTTGACCCAGGCTTTTAGATTGTTAGCAGATAACTTACTGAGGCACCACTAGTAAGTGCTTAGTTGTTCTACCTGTCCATTTCAAGCAGGTGATACAGGCTGGCTGTGATGTGTCGTATTCTGTTCTTGGCAAGGTAGTTATTGGTGTCAATGGTCTTAAGTTCAGTGCCTCCATCTGTGACTTCAGAAGGTCAGGTTTCCCAAACTTGGGGCTATGATTTCTTTTCCAATAAATTGTCTCACACCGTTGCCTTTGTGTTTCTTGTGGCTTGTGCCACAGGCCATCTGGTTGCATAGTTGATAGCTACAGGATCTACTTTTTGTCTTTGTTTTCACCAGGCATTGGCCCCACAATATCCAGTGACCACACCTTGAAGGGTTGTGTAATAAATATGGGTACTACTGACTTGGGTGATGCCTTGGTTTGGGCGTACTTCTCTACAGATTTGTGGATTGTTCCAGTACCCTTTGATATCATCTAGCATGTCAGGCCACCAGTAGCGTGTCTTGGGGGATTTGTGCAAGTTCCTGCTACGGGTGTGTCCCAGGTCTCTGTGATATTGGAGGATTGTGTCAATCTTTTGTGTTGACGGGACGTAGGGTACAGTACTCCAACTTGGTAATATGTGGTGTAGAGTACCATATGTTTTTGACA
>QTSX02007666.1:0-10313 GCA_014839935.2 Entomophthora muscae | reverse complement strand
AGACCATCCAGGTCTATGGTACTGGGGGCTCAATCATAAATTTCCTCATTTGCTGCACAATAATTGTCAATAGTCCCAGTCATCCTGGAGGTTCTGGGCTCCTGCATTATCATGTTATCTGAGCCTTTGAGAGAAAATTTCTCCAGGGAAGCTTTCTTATGTGTTTCTTAATTTTTCTCTGGTTGGTTTTTTAAAACCAATTGCTCACAAATTTGGGGCTATCCTATTATTCAAAGGGAAATTTTCTTTCCAAGAGTATATGGTAGTAACCAACTTGTGTAAATTTATCTTGAGTACTTTGGATCCAGAGGGTGGCCTTCTCTTGGAAAAGTCCTGCAAACCTCCTAATCTTGGATGAAAAGAGGGGCTGTAATACAATTTTTGGCACCTCTGGGACAGCTTGAGTTGGAGGCAGGTTTAGGACTCCATGGGTGCTGAAGAAATTGTAGTGTTTACTGGGTACAAGGATATTGTTGAATACATTATGCCTGTGGGGACATCTTTTACTTTCTTGTGGGGTTTACAGCCAGTAGAGAGTGTCATTTATTGAGTTCTTTTCTTTGAAGAATTTTTTCTTGGGTGAGTAGGTGGGGATAAATTACCTGTGCTACCATTGTTTTGGTTATACTTCTAATAAGTATAAGCTTAAAAATCAGAAGGAAAATAAAGAAGGCAATAAGATCTTTCTTTGATAAAGAAGAATAGTGTTATAGAGTAAGATGATAAGCCACATGGTGACCATGTATATCATGACAATCATAGGGCTTTTGAAGATTCTGATTCCTGTGGAACTCAAATGTTTCATCCTAGCTTAATATCTGGATTAAGTGTGTGTGGCAGCTTTTAATTGAAAATTAAGTCATTTCTCAGAGAAATGATTCCACAACAGGGAGTGATAAATGATGTTGCAACATGGATAACATAACCCGGGATAGAGTTTTTGAGATAGTATTGACTACCATTTAGACTAGATAGTGGCATTTTTAGAATAATGATTTATATAGTTTAGTCTGTTGCCTTCAGTTGGATAGGTTTCTAACTATGAAAGGTACTATTTCTCAAGAAAAATGGTACACTCCTTGTTTCAGAATGTAATCTGTGGTGTCTCAGTTGGAATATTTGGCTTGATATGTCCTGCTTTTGGGCCATGAGTAGATCAAATCAAGTTGCATATTTTCTTTCCCGACTCAGAACCTTCCTAGGGGGGTGACCCCGTAGCCTTAATACTAAAACATAATATTTTATTCCTCTTTATGGATTAAATAATGTCACTTTTTGAAATCTCTTGTATAGCGTGTATATAGATCTTTGAATCAGGTAGATGTTCTCGAGATAAATATTTGACTTGGGATGTTTCAGACCAGCCCCGGCTAGCTATTGACTCTGGGCCGCTACACCTAAAACGGCATTATCAAATATTTAAACATTTGAAATCAGATTTTGATACAAGAGGCCTAGAGCTAGAAGCTGGCCATAGCTTGCTGGAGCTTAGCCAAAGCAGCCTTATCTTTGACTGGTACTTAAGAAATACAATTGTTATCTTTATATGGGGTTAACTATATTTATGCCATACAATGAAACGTGAAGAATATATTATTGGCATTTTTCTGATTTCCAAGTTTTTGTAAATCAAATGTCAGAAAAATATTAGCAAATCTACCAATTTATGTAATAAAACTCGAAAAAGAAAAATTATTATATAAAACTGCTATAAATTTTATACATCCTTGATATATTTAAAACCCTATTTTAATCCCAATCGATGTAATAAAATTTGATCTTGGCACGCACTTAATTCAAAATAAAAGTATTTATAGATAGCATTTTCTTTACCAGAAAGAAAATGTAATTAACAAATGAAAGTATTCTGATTGAAATCATTGCAGCAATTGGCATCCACTTCGTTGAAGGACTCGTTGTTGCAGAAGGCTGCCGCTTCAGTGTTGCTGTTGCAGCATGTGTCGTGGAAGCACTCCTGGTTGCTGCAGCAAGTGTTATCGATGAAAGGCCCAAACCCACCACAACCACCGCATCCCCCAAATCCACCGCAGTTTCCAAAACCACATCCGCCAAAGTCACCACAACCGCCAAAGCTCCCGAAGTTTCCAAAGCCCCCACATCCTCCAAAACCTCCACAGTTTCCAAAACCTCCACAGCGACGCTGAAGCGCAAACGACTTTCCAGGGTTCCCACTTCTTGAGGCTGAACCTGCAGGCCTGGCACTAGAAGAGGGAGCTGAAAGCACCAAAGCAGTCAAAGAAGAGAGAACAAGAGGAGTGAAAAGCATTGTTGAGTATTCCAGATACTGAGAATGTGTAATGAATTATCTAGTAAAGTGTTTCTTAAATACCATGTTTCTTATTCCAGCATCAATCCTTTTAATTTATCATAGTTGATAAAATCAATTTGTAATGTCCAAAGTAACTAACTTAAGAATGATATCAGACATCTTCCAGCGCTTAAATCAACTTAGAATCTCGTATAAAATCAAGTTTAAAAATTACATACCTAATTCAGTACAGCTTGACAAATTAGAGGCCTTCTCGCTGAGGTCGTTGGTGAAATCGGGTCATTTGTGTAAAGTTCAATTCAATATGGCTTTTGAATTGTAAAATAAGCCAAGTGATAATATATATTAAAGGAATAAACCCTTCCAACGAATGAAATAAATATCGCAGAAATACTGAACAAAAGCTGAAGCAGCAGACAGATTTAAATAGATTATTATACGTTATTAAAATGCAGTTCCACTGGACTCAAACTAAAATATCTAGGATCTGATTCATTGATGTTTTTCCATTTCATCACTAATCTAGGCTATGGATAGTTGGTAAAACTAAAGTAAACACCCAACAACACCAAAATATTTACCATTATACAATGCTTATATATGCTATCCCAACACCAAATGTGATTGATGGTGTTATCATTTTTAAAACTGAACAAGCAATTTCAACTGGGTTGGCGGATAATTTAATAAAATATCAGATCTGCAGAAAAAGAAACCAAAGTAAAAATCAAAAATATAATATAATAGAGATATAAAATTAGAAATAAAGAGTAACTAGGTATCCAGTGAAACTTATTAATTCAAACCTAAAGAGTATACCCCATCACAGGCCCACTTTATATATATATAATCATTTTAGCAACCTATTGAAGTATTTAAAACATATATCTTATCATTGGAGATTGATTTCTAGCAAATAACTAAATCAATGAAGTAACTTTATCAACATAAAGCAAAGAGTTTACAAAAAGGAGAACTTGATCTATATATCTAAATAAATCAGTATATTGTATCTTGTTGGGAATGCACTTTTTTGAAATTTCTATCACTGTTTTGATGATATCTCACCTTGATGCTATGAAGTATAGGTTAACTTAGCCCATGCCCAATATCAAAGTAATCTCTCTCTAATGTAGGTACAAAGATACTTTTTAGCCCCCTCTGGTGGAACTCCCCACACTATGGTTTATCAACTTTGAGTATCTCCCAGAAAAACTTTTCTTTGAACCTATCCCACCTGATGAGCCTGCTCTCAGAGAATAATTTTCTTTATTAAAATCTTTTTGTCCTGATTGCATGCTTACTTGTTATCTTAACCCCATCTTTTTATTCCTATCATACTGTCACAACATCTTTGATTACTCCCTCTTGGGAAAGCAATTCCCCAAGGGACTCTCAGAATGATTCCCCAACTAATCATTAAGTTGATGGCACTCTTATCATTTGCCCATCTATTACAGGGATCAAACCTTTTCAATTCCTAAGAGAAACACTACTTGGACAAGCCCCATGACTGCCATGATGTACATGGACAACATGTGGCCTCTTACAATACTATATACTACTCTAAACTCATATCTAATAAAGTATAATTCCCTTCTTAATTTCCCCTTTATCTTGTTTACTATAATTCCCAGAAGTATATACTTGACAATACTGTTTGGCTACTTGGACCTTTTATAACAGTCATAAAGGTCTAATAAGTCAAATAAAAGAACTATTGGATTAATACCCTCAAGATCAAATTGAAGGCAGATCTAATTATTTGAGCTTCAAACTGAGGTATTTTTTTAGATTTTATAGGGTAGCTTAATTAATAATTATAGAAAAATAATATGAAGTATATTTAGCCCTAGTGAAGTAAAAATCCACCTCTAATTAGTTTAATGGTGCAGCTTAGATGCTAGAAAAAGCATAGAGTAACATTTTTCAAATATGATTATAACTTTTAGGGTTGCTTCATTCAAATTTCTAAACTTTGAAACAATGAAATAAAAACTATCCAGTGATATTTTGGGGTCTAAATGCAACTTTTTAAATGACCTTATGATGCATATATAGAAGCAAAATTGGTCCTTGTCATACCTTATATCTTCCTCCCATAATTTTTGAGCTGTTAAGCTCTCAATGATGCTGTGTTGAGCTCTTGGTTTTGTCATCCAAGAGAATTAGATGAGAAACCTTTATCACAAAAGGCTTGAGGTTCACACTGATATTTGGTTATCTTCTAGTGATAATAAGGTTAGTTACTTTAAGTCCCTTGGAGAAATTTATATGATAAATATTACTAGAAGTTTAGGAAGAATTAAAAAGTGTCAAAATTAATAAAATTGTGGTAAAAGAAGAGCTTACCATTTTTATTTATTTAAGAAGGAATTTATAGAGACTTGTTAAGAAAGATTGAATATAGAAAGGCAATGTGAAGACTCATTAAAGATCATCACCTACATCAGCTGATTACATGTAAATCAGGAATATAGTAAAATTCTTAGCTCTATTTTGAGAACCAGAGAAAATTTAGAGGAGTAAAGTTGTTTGCAAAGTCACAAGTGTCTTTTTCAATTGACAAAGTTTAACAGCAAAACGAAAAAATTCTGAATTTTGCCATTTGAAAAATTAAGGATCAAAATTTTGATTTATTATTGAAATGAAATTATCTCACAAAATTATGGGTGCTATGATATATTATCATAGGATAATTAATCAAATGATATTGATGAGATTGCAATGATGAGTCCTGCTGAAATTACAAAGTGTTGATAAAATGGGGAATGTAAATCCAAATGCTAAAACATTCAATAACAAAAAACTCCCAACAATAAATTTTGCAAATTTTAAACTCCAAGTAGAGACATTGGGAAAAGACAACCAAGAAAAACATAGACAAAAATAAGTAAGGTAACAATTTGAGGAAATGAGACTGGATTGCGCAAATTGGTTCAATCAATATATCAATTTTGGGCTTAGGGGTTGCATCAAGCAGTGTGGTTGCCACATGTTGAGCAACTTGAGTTATTGCTGGTATGTTCAAAGCTACAGATAGATGTTAGCCTTTCCAATGTACTCTACCTAATCCTATGCAGGAGCACTACAGACTACAGTGGAATAGAACTTTGAAGATAATTATGTTTATTGAAACTGGAGTATGATCTAGCCAGCAACTGTAATCTATCCAGGTGTAACTATGAACTTGTCTTTGTCCTTTCAGGTGTCTATATCAATATATACTACAACAACCCTTGTTCTTGTCCTTTCAGACAGTTCCCAGTGGCTACCTTTGCAATAGATCTATCTTTGCTAGCTGCGCCCATCATGATTGGCTGTCCTTGGCACATGCGTTGAAACTGGCCTTAGCAGGCGTACATGGCACTTCAGCTACAGCCTACACTCTTCTTGAGCTAGCCTGCTGTCATTTTATCAATTGGCTGTATCTTACATGCCTATTATTGCGCTGGGAAACTATGCTGTATTTAGTTGACACTTATAAATGGTCCTTAATCTGTCTTCTAACATTGGAAGGTAGAATTCTGGTATTCCATTTGTAGGGCTTAATCAGTGATCCTTTTCTGCCTGACAAGCCTTCTGCTTATTAATGCAACGGGTAAAATTGGGGATTATACACCATATAATAGCAGACTTAATCTGAAATCAACTTGTGAATTATCTGCTGTGTAATGCTGCCCTTGAACTGATAAGAAACCCAATTATGCGCCGTGTAATTCTGATCTGAACTAGGTATTTCCTTGAAATATGCACATCACTTGTTTGATACATTCTTAAATACCATCAGGCTGGGTGGGGCTGAGTTGATACATTGTCCAGCAGGATGGTATGAGCAATATACAGGTGATGATTTAGTGATTACACACCGTGTAATCAATGATAACCACTATATTGGCTAACGTTTATACGTCATATAATGTTAATATCAATTATAATAAACTATTAATTATACAGTGTATAATTATTACACATTGGAATGATAATCAGTGATAATACAGTGTATAAAGTGTTGTGTCTATCATAATAAACTAACAATTACACGGCATATAACTGTCTATCTATTAATATATATTAGTGATTATATCTGTGTATAACTGCCATATACATTATAATATATTGGTGATTATACTGTGTATAATTACTACACTTAATAGAGTATCAGCCTAATGATAGTACGGCGTGTAAATGATAATGACCTGCATGCAATGATTAGCCTGATCATTTGTGGTCAATCAGCCTAATCTCACACCACAGACACCAAAAATTGACACCCAACTTACAAGAAGCTTTATAGGCATATAGGTGAGCAAAATTTCTAATTTCATGGAGAAATATTGGCCAAAAACTGTCAACTGAGACTTTCAAATACTTAGGACTTTATTGACTAATGGGGTAGTTCTAATCTCCAACCCAGCTAATATGGGGGTTTGAGAGGGAATTATTGCATCATCATGGGGAATTTTTCAACTGAGCTATCTTAATTAGTCAAGAAATGTGACGCCATATATCAATTTTGGGGCTAAAAACACCAAATTAGCTGGTTTTTGAGTTTTAATGCTTTAAGCGGCTTTTTTCAAATTTTGTCAAAATATTCAAACATTTGGCCACAAACCACTTCTGGTCAATTGCTTGGTCAATGTCCTCATAATGTTTTAAGGCCAGCTTCTTGGGAATGGTTCCTTTATTTTTGACTTCTGAGGTCAGGCAATTGCATATAAGATGGAACCATCCATGACAGAGATGGGCTCATATAAATTAAAGCTATTAAAAATATAACAGGCAACACATATTATACAATAAATTGATTGAGTTAAATAAGGTAAACTAAGTATTTTTAACCAGAAAATGGTGAAATTAAATGTCTTATTTCCTTAAAGTAATATATCAATCAGTGCTTTTAATTAGTCTTATTAAATTATTAAGAAAAAAATTTGAATGTCTTTATAGTAGTTTTATAAAGTTTTGAGATAAACAAAATCAATTTCAACCTAAATGAAAATCATTGCAGCTGAGGAAAAATCATCTCATATTAAAATAAAAATTAACATAAAAAATATATATTAGTCACAATAGATTTGAATTCCCTTCTATTTTGTTTCAAGATAGTTGATTTTTTGTTCTCAGCTGAGATGACTTTTCTTTAGGATGGAATGATTTTGTTTATATCAACAGGTTAGGAAACTACTTTATAAAGATATAAAATATATTGTTTCAGCAGAAATTTTTTCTATTAATCTAGCCTGAATTTTAGGCTAAACATGGGCCCAAATTTTTTGATGTTTAATTCTATTAGAGTTTTTTTACTTATAAATAGCCTTTTATATATCATTTTTCTGTTTATCTTATAAAATCATTTTTAATGATGTATCAAATTCATCTAAGAAGATAAAAGGTTCTAAACTCAATTATCCAATTTATCTCTAGACCTGAATGTTCTTTATAAAAAATAACTCCCAATCCTATACCAATGAAAATATGTTCTACCACCCAAGAGAAACTCAATTGTCTGCTTCAACAAAGAGACATATCTTACTCCAGTAAATTTTGATCTCTTCCCATTAATATATATACAAATAAAGAAATCAATCTAAAAGGACTAAAGTATTTCCAGAAGATACATCAGCTTGTACAAGCTATAAATATTCATTTTTTCTAAATCAATAAAATATATTTATTATCACCCGTTTGTTGAGTGTGATCCTGTTAGGTATTAGCACTTCTAAACCAGTATTTATGGATTTATTAATATAGTTCTTCATAACAAATAATTAATAGGTTGCAACTGCCTAATATCTAACACATAACAATTGTTTTATCAATTAGTCTGTTACACACATTTTTGTATGACTTGCAAAAAATGCTTTTTCAATCCATCTTCAAGCTAAAGTCATTGAAGCTGTTGAGTATATATTTCTGGGAAGTATAATAAAAAAGATAAATGAGAAATTTAAGAAAAGAATGCTACTTTATTTGATATGATTATACAGTATTATGTAGTATCATGGGAAGCCACATACTGTCCATGTATGTCATGTAGGTCATGAGGCTTATCTGAGTAATGTTCCTCTTAAGTCATGAGGCTTAATCAAGTTGCGTTCCCTTCAGGATCTGGATGTTTGATCCTGTAACTAATGGTCAACTGATGTGGTGCCACTGAATTAATGATTAGTTGGTGAGCAACTTGGTGATTCATTCAGTGAACTACTCAGGGAGTCAATTCCCCACAAGGGAGTAATTGTAGATGTTGCAAAAAATCCAGTATTTTTATTATATTATTTTAAATAAACTTCTGAGATGCATATAATACAGATAAGGGTAAGTTTTAGAAAAGTTTGATATCTTATTTAAGATAATAAAAAGGTTTATAATGCTTATAATATGCTATATAGTGTCCATGTAGATTATATGGTTTGGGAAGAAGAATTATTTTTAATGATAAGGTATTTATTCTAGTACAGTAATTTTTAAACCTGTTGAGATAAACAAGAAATCTCAGTCTAAAAAATAACTCAGTATAAAAACAAAATTGAAAATCAAGGAATTTATATAAAATTACAATATATTTGTATCCACTTTGCTTTTTCTTTAGACCAAATTGAATTTTGTTTTAGACTGAGATTTTTGTTTATCTCAACAGGTTTAAAAATTACTATATAATATTTAGATCAAGTTTTGGGGCCATCTTATACTTTCTAAGTTGTCCATTTATTAGTGAAATCATTTCCTGAGAGTGTGTAATAAAATATGGTTCAATAATAAAAATGTGTTCTATTATTGTGTGCAAGAACCTATGACCCTTGAATTTTACCATAAATCCCACATATTAAAAATAAAGCATCTATTTATGCAATTCCTCATAATTTTTTTGCCTTTGATTATTATCCTTTTTTGTTGATTTACCTTAAAATATCCCTTGGAATCTATCTTATATATTATTTTAAAAACTTTTTCTCATTATGAAGCTTTTTGAATATTTTGATGATAGTCTAGTCCAAATACTTATTGCTTCTTTTTTATCCTTATATTTTAAAAATAGGCTATTTAAGCCTACTAAACTATCCAGAATTTCTATTTACCCCTTTTTTATTTTAAAATACTTATCCTGCCTATCAACAAGATTTTAGTATTCTCTCTGCTTTTAAATTTTGCTTCTTCAATTTTATTTTAAACAGAAAAATAAATTCTTTATGATTTTTTTGGGCTTATAGGTATTTTTTCTTATACCAGGCTATATAATGATGATATAAATATTATTAATCAAATCATCATAATTTTTTTAGATCCCAGACCTATTAAGTTGCAAATTTAAAAGCAATTTTTTGAGCTAATAAAGCAAATACTTGAAGCCAGTGTTTTCCCCTGCCAAGAGCTCTTGGATTTGCCTATAAGAAAACCAAATAAATAAAATGGTGGTAAAAATTATCAGATATTATTCTTACCTAAACTATTTGATTAAAAAGGAGCTTTATCCTTTAATTAGAGATATTGATTTATTATAATAATGAGTTGAATCTATGATTAGATACAATACTGGGGTTTTCTTATATCACTGATAGAACAGTGTCAACTTGAAAGTACTGTAATTCAGAACCTGAATGTAAAAGTGCGGGATTGTCAAATCCTTGGTCCAAATTTCAAATCACTTTTGCGTGATGGCCTTTTTTTACTTAAATTGATTTTTTTGAGTATTTATTTGAATTTTTAAAAATGTGGGAACTCACAGACACTTTGCAAAGTTCAAGTCAAACTGCATATTTCCAATGGACAAAATGAATAAACTGGAATCAGATTTGTAGCGTTAAAATCCATCAACCATTTTTTTTAAGTTTACTATGTTTTTTGAAATTGCAGGATTGTCAAATCAATGAACCAAATTTCAAATCATTTTCAAATGCTGGTAGGACACACTGTCCTGAAAACACCACTTTGATTTACGCCATCTCAAATTTAATTTGAGATGGCGTTTTTTGCGTTAGTGATTTTGAATCACAAAAAATAAAAAAATAATAAAATAGTTAAA
>QTSX02007665.1:0-10368 GCA_014839935.2 Entomophthora muscae | reverse complement strand
GTCATAAACCAGGACAACTCAGAAGTCTAACCAAAGAAAGTACACTTTACATAATGAGATACACCAAATTTAATGACATAAAAACAACAAAATCCAATCCCCAGAGCTTGCAGCACTCCTAAATGAATACACTCATGTATTTAAGGAAGAGTTAACAGAGCTACTGCCCAAACAGGAGGTCAGGCATGGTATCAACCTATGCAAGGCCATGCCCAAACCTGCACCCCTCAACAGAATCTCTCCTATGGAGACACAAACCCTCAAAATTCATATCAAGGATAACCTAGATAAAGACTTCAACTAGCCATCCAAATCCCTGTAGGTGGCAGAAGTGTTTTTTTATAAAAAAAGAAATGCTTACTCTGTCTAGTAACAGACTACAGAGCTCTCAATGCAAGAAAAGTAAAGAATAAATCTCCCCTTTAACTTATAGATGATTTGTTTGCAAGAATCTCTGAAGCCAAATTTTTCTCCAAAATTGACCTCACCTCAGGTTACAACCAAGTTGAAGTAAAAGAAAAAGAAATACCAAAAACTGTGTTTTGTACAAAATTTGGATCTTTTGAATGCAGAGTAATGAACTTTGGGATGACCAACGATCCCGCAACGTTTGTTACTATGATGAACCAAGCACTGAACAGTATTTAAAATACATTATGCTACTTTGACAATATCATCATATTCTCAAAAGCCAAAGAGGAACACCCCACACATATCTGTAAGACACTCAATCAACTTGCAAAGCACAAACTTTATTCAAAGCCTAGCAAGAGCCAGTTTATGGAAAATGAACTCTTGTTCTTGGGCTACATTGTCTCTGATAGTGGCATCAATGCAGATCCAGATAAAATAAAAGCCATAAACAACATGAAACACCCCACCTTTGTTAAACAAGTTAGATGATTTCTCTGAATGGTAGCTTACCTAATAAAATACATTAAAGACTGCAGGAAACTAAACACACCAATCAATGACCTAACCAAGGGTAGTATCAAAAAGAAATTCATCTGGACACCAGAATACAACAAGAATTTGCAACTACTAAAACAAGCTCTTATTGAAGCGCTAATCTTGCAATACCCTAATAACAACAGGTGCTACGAGCTCAAGTCAGATGCCAGTGACACCACCATTGGCACAGTACTATGCATCTGTCAGCCAGGGTAGCAAGACTTCCTGCCAGTATGTTACAAAAGTAGAAAACTAACTAACACTGAGCAGAGGTACCCTATACACAATAATGAATTGCTAGCAATATATCATGTATACAAGAAAAGGAGATATTATCTAGAAGGACATTAAACATTTGAGTACTAACTGACCATAAATCCTTAATCTGCTTCAAAAGTCAGAACACACTTGCACAGCAGCAAGCCGAATGGATGTCCCTGCTGGAGCAGCTCAATCTGGACATCCAATATAAAATGGGGCAGAGCTGGTCACAGCTGATGCTCTCTCTAGGCTATGTCAGCCAAGAGAGGATCATCCTGACCACCTGGACCCTGAATGGCCCAACCTATATAACACTGAGTAAAGGATCAAAGGAAAAGACCCCTCAACACATCAACTAACTCATGACACATTATTAAGAAATGAGAAACACTTCCATGTATTAAATGGTACAGTATACCACATCATCAAAGACAAATACATCCCCTACATTCCACTAGCACAGAGGGACAATACTATCTTCAGACATCACTGCCTACTGGGGTACACAAATGCCAATAACCTATACCTCACTCTAAAAGAAATATTATGGTGGCCTAATCTAAAACAAGACATCATTGTTGTTCTAAAGAAGTGCACAGTGTATGAAAAATACTCAAGCACCAAAGCTTCACAACCTACAGTTAACCCAGTACTGGACCCAGAACCATTTAAGGTTTGGGGGCTAGACGTAGTGGGACCCTTCCCAGAAGCTAAAGCAAAACAACACTTCCTAATTGTAGCCATAAACTTTGCTACACACTGGTCTATCTGCTGGGCAACCAAAGGCCAAAAAGCAGAGACAATAAACCACTTCATTAACAAGACAGTTATAGCCAACTACAGAGCTCCAGACTACATCATAACCAATGGAGCCACATAACTATCAGGACATTTAGTGAACAATAATTTAAAAGCAAAAAAATCAAACATTTCACTACCTTGCCCTACAGGCCACAGGCCAATGGCAGAGTTGAACGCCTAAAAAGCAGCCTTATCAGAACCCTTGACTAAATAATGGATGGAAAAGCCAAAGACACACGGTTACTATATGTGAAACATGCATTATTAGTATATAGGGTACACACCAACCAAGGGACAGGCTACTCACTGTTTGAACTAACATACAGGTACAAACCAGAGATAGTCACCCACAATAACCAACCATATGTGAAGATTTCCCTGGAAAAACCTCCCACAGTAGAAAAAGTACCAAATCTACAACACATACACCTCAAAGATAAGATAGCAGAAACCAAGAGACTCAAAGTAAAAAGGGTGACCTCAACCAAGGAACCACTCCCCAGTCTGGGTCCTGGCTGGGAACAGAAAGAAGCTAGACTCAGTACACAGGGGACCAGGAAGAATCATTAAATATAGACCAGACAAGGACACCTACCTGGTCAAGTTTCAGGGCACCAAAGAGCCCATCATCAAAAGTACCACAGATCCTGCCTTTGCCTCAACAAAGGAGAACACTTGACTTGGCTGGTACCAACTAGCAAACAACTCCAGGAACATCAGGCGGCAGCCATCAAGACAAAGCCCCTTCTTATATGCCAGAGTAACCCCTTAAGGGGTGTGTGTGTCAAGGAGCTGGATGGTCAGGTATTCTGGCCACTGCCAACACACTTAACATCCAGTCATTGCCTGGTTTGGTGCCAATTCAATATACAGTTCAACATACCAGAAATAGCAACAAGCCAATATCACATGACTTGTCCAGGTATCCAGCAACTTGAATTCATTCTGCACATGAATGTATGTATCTTTGATCCAACTTAAATCCCTGCCACAGCACAAGTTATATAAGTCTAAAGTATTATTCAAAAAAATATAATTATCTTCTTCTTAATTCCATATTTGAAGCTTCCCCAAAAGTCACTCCTCATCACTAAGATACCTGAATGTGTATCCAAGAAGGATGCTGTAAAAGGGCAAAGCAGACGTAGCTCAGCTTTGTGCTTTTGGCATCCTGCCTGCCATCCCATGCTTGTCTTGCTTTATCCTGGCAAGTTCCTGTTTAAGCTTTTTCTCATGAAGCCTGTCAGGCTGCCTGTCTGGCTGGCAGAGCTATCAGCAGAGCTGCTGGGTGTTTCTGAAGCTTTTGGATATAAAGCATTTTTATTTCAGATGAAAAGCTTCTGAGATTTGTTTGATTGGTTAAAAATTTGAATTTCAAATCAGGAACCAATTATTTACAGTTACATAAAGAAAAAACAATCAGATTCTAACCTAACAAAATTTATCACATTCAAAAAGCAAAGTAAGCCTCACCTAGCTTCAATACTAACTTTTTAACTAAATACTATAGACTTACTTTAACCTGAAGGTAAGCTTCAAAATATATATAATATTAACTATCCAGATCATAAAATATCAGAACATTAAAGTTAATCTAAAAATAAGTATTGTAATAACTATTTGACTCAGGAAACATCAAATATATTGTCAAGGGTCTGGATGTACAAGTATTCCGGCTATTGCCATCACACCTAACATCCAGTCATTGCCTAAGTTGGTGCCTTTCTAATATACCATTTGACATACTGGAAATGGCAAAAAACCAATATCACATGACTGTCCAGGTATCCAGCAACTTGAACCCATCCAGCACATGACCAGCCCCTGGGTTTGGTCCAACTAATATCCCCGCCACAGCCAAATCTATATAAGTCTAAAGTATTATCCAATAAAATATACTTCTTCTCTTCCTAATTTAATATTTGAAGCTTCCCCAAAAGGCGCTCCTTATCAATATCAAAGGTAAGGTTAGTGTTAAATTTTTGAAGCTAATTTAAAGAAAAAAGGTAACTAAATTTTATAAAATATAAATCATTTCAAAATTCAAAACAATTTCCAGGTAAGCTTAAAACTAAGTATTGTACTAAATATTTGAGCTCAGAAAACATCAAACATATTTAAGGTAAGTTTAGCTTAATTTTTCAAGACTAACTCAAAGAAAAAATGTAATAGTTTTTTTAAAAAAACTAATTCACTTCAAAATAAAAAGCTTAATTTCAGGTAACTGATTTCTTTAAGCTACTAACCCTCTTTTCTTTTTAGATAGACTTGGTCCACAGCAGATCAAGATTAGGTAAGCTTTTTAGTAATTAGTAAATTTACTAAGCTAGATTAAAGAACCAGATTTTTGCCCTGAATTAGATCTTGGTTTGGTAAATAATTCACTAATCTTTTTTAACCAAGCTGAATTTAAGGTAAACATTTACACAAAAAACTCCTAATCTTCAATCCTTTTAGATGGACTTGGTTCACAGCTGATCTTGCAGTTGATAAGTAATTTTTGTTAAACTTACTAATTTTGATAAAAATAGCCCTTATTTTAGCCCTGAAGCCAATCTTGGACTGGGTAAGTCATTTTTTGGGTCAACTACTAACCTTTATCTAGAACCCCCTATTTCATCTGCTGCAGATCATGATCAGGGCTTTAATTTTCTCTATAAATTTTAATAAAAAGTTTTAAGTGATTCAAACAACCAGTTTCTATAAAAGGTAATTTTTAAAAACTAAAAGATACTAACCCATATAAATATATATCCATATGCTGTTGGCCTATGATAAATCTTTTATAAACCCAAACAAGGTTAAAATAAAATATTAAATAAAGATAACTATTTTAAAAAACAGCTTTTTATTTTTATACAAAAAGTATAATGACAATGTTAAGAAAGGCTTTATACAAAGAATAACACTTCATAAAGAATGATCAAATGTGCACTTTTTAATTTTTTGAAGCAGTTTTAATGATTTTTTTCCTCTTACTATTTCTATTGAAAAATGGGTTCATATATGATTTACTAAGCACAAAATAACAGAAAATTTTACTGCTTACCCTATAATTTTGCTTATATGATAAATAGATTATAGCCTCAAAGAAGCCCTTATTGGGTTTCTTTGGGGCTTAACTGTGTATCTACAAATTCACGCTCATTGTTACTGTCATAAAAACTTTGATTACTCCCTCTTGATAAATTAATTCCCCAAGTGAGTTGCTGAATGATTCCCCAACTAATCATTAAGTTAGTGACACTACTATCATTCAGCCATCTATCACAGAAATAAAAAACTCTGGATCCTAAGTGGAGCACAACTTGAACAAGCCTTGTGACTTAAGAGGAACACTACTCAGATAAGCCCCATGACCTTCATGACATACATGAACAGTATGTAGCTTCCCATGATACTATATTATCCTATATTAATATCCAATAAAGTATAATTCTCTTCTTAATTTTCCCTTTATCTTGTTTACTATACTTCTCAGAAGTATATACTTGACAGTGGTAGCACAGGTAGGTTATCCATACCTACGCAACTTAAAGAAAAAATTCCTCCCAAGAAAAAGAACCAGAAAATGGCCCTCCCTACTAACTGGAGAGACTACAAAGAAGGACAAGACGTATCTACAAGCTATGTCATCTAAAAAATTCCTTTTTCCCATCAAACAATACAACACTCTCAAAGCCTGTAAACTGCTAAACCCACCTCTAACTCTAACCTCACAGACAGCTGAGCTACCTAACATTGTATTTCAACGCCTACACTTAGCAGATATTGGAACTTTTTCAGGATTACGTCAGGAAAACACCAAACTCTGGATTCAAAGCACTCAAAGCAATTTTACACAATTGGGATACCCCTATAGACTCTGAGCCAGTGAGATATCCCTTTGTGTCACTGGGGCTGCCTCACGCTTTGTAAGCAAATGGCTCAAACAACACCCCAATCACTGCAAAGACTGGAATATGTTCAAATACGCCTTCCTCAAAAGATTTTCCATGAAAGATTATGATGTGGAGCTCATGACAGAACTCAGAACCTTCAAAATGACATTAACTATTGAGGATTACATTGCAGTCTATGAAGACATACAATATTGAGCTCTCAACACCATCAACTTTGATGAAGCTGGACCTCAACTGGACTTCTACAATTGCCTCCACACACAAATTAGATATTAATTTGAGATGAGTGTCAGGGATCCAACCAGTGGGGGGTTCCTGAGAACTTGCGGGCAGACGGCCCGCGGGCCCAGTAGGGAGAGCCCACCACAAGATTGGGGCTAACTTTACAATATAAGATAATTTTTTTCCAAGGACTGCTTAAGGTCCGCTTACAGGCACCATAGAATCAATCAACACTCTGAGGATGATATACATCACTCCAAATATCTGGATAAAGATGGATTCATCAGTGGCAACAGATTCTTGTGGGCGGTTGGGCCGCAGGGTGAGGGGTGGTGTCATTGGAACCAAATATGCGGGCCAGAAATTATACTTGTCTCGGAATAGCAGAGGGGGCCAGATGATTTTGGTGCCTTCTCTGTAAAGGACTTCTGTCTCTATAGTTCTAGCTTTGGGGTTGTGGATCAGGATTTCCTCTAGAGTAAACTCAGAATACGCCAGATTGGGTGGCTACTCAGTGAAATGTACTGGGCCAAAGGGAGCTCCTGGTGGACGGTAAAGGTCAGGCGGCTGGTCTGCGGTTTCTTGGGGTAGGTGAGTGTGGGGTGCGGAACCTCAAGATGTAGGCTGTAAATGAAATAGAACTAATAACAAGTATGGTATGATCTGGTTGAACCAAAGGTTCATGTCACTTTATTGCAAGAATGGCAATGGGTATCTTCCTGACGGTCCAGGGTATAAGTATGCCCATCTGTCATGGTAAAACTTTCACAAAATTCCGTGGCCCAGGTTTTCCTGTTCACCTGGTCTTCCCAGTCTTTGGTGGCATCAATTGCAGGGGTTATTCTATTGGCTGGCTTGAATTGAGAATGCTCAAATTTCCTAGTCAGGTTGTGGGATTGGTTGTCTCTGGATGGCCCGCGTTCTATGGGAAGGTTATCTGTTTCCCCTTCTGCGTGGGCCCGAGTTATTCCGGGATCTGTGGCTGGGCCTGCCTGCTAATTGGTCAACTTAACAGGAACCTTTAGAGTGGAGAGTATTGATGTAGGTGAATTCAATTTATCAAGCTTCAAAGGATTTTCCAAAGTCAAATCCTGCTCTGGTTTGAGCCCAAAAACTACGGGCAGCTGGGCAGCTGGCCCTGCGGGCTGGCAGCCTGTGGGGAGCCAGGGTTGGAATCCTGTAGTTGAGGCCTTTCAATAAGCATAGTTGATAAGAATTTGTCACTTGTGACAATGAGCCATTGAAATAACCTCCCAGATGTATTCTTGGAAGTAAAGCAAGCTGCAAAAAATCTGATAACCTACACACAACAAACAAGAAAAAAGAAAGTCTCACAGCAAAGAAGGACCCTCAACCTAACAAGCAGAACAACCAAGCCAACAACTCCCATCCTCAAAGTGCAAATTTCACTACTAAAGTAAATCAAATGAGCACTGATAACACTACCAAGGAGGGAAAATCTCAGAGGAGTGCTTAGGCAAGCCAACTTCTCCCACTTTAAAAGACTTGTATAGGGACCAAGATGTGGACTCAATCACCATGATCCAAGTACCCTCCAGAAATCCTCTACTGTTTGCTGCCCAAACTGGAAAAAACTCCTCACTTATCCTTTCTGCTTTTGCAGATACCAGGTGCTAAAAATTGGCATATACCAGAATATTCAACAGAAGATTTAGGAAGCAGGGACACACACTTGCTATATGCCTTTGAATGTGAGGATTCTGAAGACATTGGCCAACTTAATTTATAACAAATAACTTTATTTGATCCTATACAAGTAGGTAAAATCTACCTCCTGGCGTTTACTACCAACACCTTATATAGGGGTATTATCATATTATTAATCATCAGTCCCTGGTAATGTCTTCTAGGACATTCCTGCGCACTTTAGAATCTTGGTTGTGTTGGCAGAAAAAGGGACAACTTCTCATTTTATGGCACAATCCCGCAATGCTGTGGCACCTAGCACAAGAGTGCCCTTTGCTAGCTCACCAGATGGCACTCTTATTTGGTATACATAAACATCTATTTTTGGACCCTATTTTGTATGAAAGTTAAATTGATCACTCAAATTGAACCTGGTGCCTTGGCGTAATTCCACCTCAAAGCTGGCGTCTTGGCACTTGATGTTAATTTTTGCAGCGCTCTGGCACGTGTAAACAATTGTGCTGGCGTCCCGGCGCTTGAAGTAAACTGTAGCGGCGCCAAGAATAATTACTGCTGGCACTGTGGCGCACATTTCTGAGGTTGCCAGCGTCCCAGCGCTCAATTATTAGGGTGGTGGCAATGTGGCATGATTAATCATGATGACAACATCATGGGCCACTAACTGTACATTTATTAATGTGCTTTTAATGACACTAATTTATGAAAAGGGTAATTGATTGGCCCTTATCAATTTGTCATTAATTGCCTAATAAATTAGGCTTTTCACAATCCCTGGTCAACAATTCTTCACACCAGGGCACAGCACTATTTGACACTGGAGTAGACTAATCCCTTATTGACAAGAAAATTTCCAACCTCATGAAACTACACACAGTCCAAAACAATATCAAGAGAGTTATCATGGCAGATAATAGAAGTACACCAGTCACTAAAGAAACAAAGAATTTCTGTGCCCAAATAGAAGATGTGCAAACTACACTTAGTGGCCCAATCATACTAATCCCCAAGTATGATGTTATACTTGGATTGGACTGGATGA
The DNA here is from genome assembly GCA_014839935.2 of Entomophthora muscae. NCBI lineage: Eukaryota > Fungi > Entomophthoromycota > Entomophthoromycetes > Entomophthorales > Entomophthoraceae > Entomophthora > Entomophthora muscae. Next base: position 1,524 of record QTSX02007665.1, on the reverse strand, counting down.
GAAAAAACAAACCTCATATCAACTGGGATAGCGCTACCCTCACCATAAAATAAGGCAAGATGCACCACCATGTATACCCAACTCATCTTGATACACTTATGAGAGACCATGTGTTTGTGAAAATTACAGAAACATAAGAGGAAAAGAACCATAGCAAAATCAATTAGAACACCTGCACATATGAGATTATCCAATTTAAAAATGCAGAGATCACATTTGAGCATGACCCAATACAACAACAGCTAGTCCTAGAGTTCCATTCAGTTTTCCAAGATACATTATCAGGACTACTTCCCAATTGGGGCATCCAACATGAAATTGACCTAAAAGAGAGTGAACCAAAAGCACAACATATCTACCATCTAACACCACAAGAGGACAACACACTAAAGACCTACCTACTTGATAAAGCCCTTGAAAAAGGACTCATATGACCTTCTAAATCTCCTTTTAGTGTGGCTATCTTTTTTATAGCAAAGAAAGATAGAGGACTCTGCCTAGTCACAGATTACAGGGCGCTCAACAAGGTCACAATTAAGAGCAGGTATCCCCTGCCTCTGATTGATGATCTTTTTGACGCCCTGGGGGGTTCCAAGTCTTCACAAAAATTGGCTTGACAGCAGGTTATCCTCAAATTTTCATTAAACCAGAGGACATACCTAAAATAGCTTTCAGAACTAATTATGGTTCTTTTTAATGTGTGGTCCTTAACTTTGGCATAAAAAAGCCCCAAGCACCTTTATAACCTTTATGAATGAAGTCTTCAAAGAAAACATTGGAAAAATGGCTATTATATACCTTGACAACATAATAATATACAGCCCAACCATAGAGCAACACTGGAAAGACGTCTAACTAGTCCTCTTCACCCTTCAAGATAGCCAGCTTATAGCCAAACCTTCAAAATTTGACTTATTCTCATCAGAACTCCCATTTTTAGGACACATTATCAGCAAGGACGGAGTAAAGCCAGACCCAGAAAAGATACAAGCCATAACCAACATGCCAGCGCTGCAAAATAAGAGTGAACTTTGTACATTCCTAGGCATGGTAGCCTATTTTAGGAGATTTATTCCTGACTGGGTTGCCTTGACTTCCCCCTTATCTGCAATCACAGGCAAGACAACAAAAATTTGTATGGACATCTGTGGGGTTCCTGTTCCCCAGTTCCCAATGTGTGTCCTGGGTCATATCCAGGGACCGGCTGGAAGAAGTTGCCATTCTCTAGTAAGGGAAAATTTATCTCAGAAATATGTATAGGGGTCAAAATAGGCTTTTATTAACTCTCAGAAGAAAGATCTCCTTAGAAACTTTCTGTTTATGGCCCAGGGGTCAAGGTAATCATTGATATGTGCTAATACTTGGAGTCTTCCAACCATATCTTGGACCTCTGCTCCACAGCATTAGACTTGTACTCCTTAGTCTTAGACTCCTGCTCCTCAGTTTTAAGTTCCAGCTCTTTAATCTCAGGTTCCACCTCCTTTTTCCTGGGCTTCTACATCTTTATCTTGGGCTTCAGCTCTC
>QTSX02007664.1:0-10426 GCA_014839935.2 Entomophthora muscae | reverse complement strand
TTATTATTCATGGGTGTATTCCAGTTTAGGTGACCTCATGGCCCAAGAATTCAAGTTGTTCCTTGAAGAAGCATTTAGAGGTTTGAAGTTCAAGCCACTATCTAAATTTTGATGAAGACAGCTTTGAGGTGGTCCAAATGGTAGTAAAGGTGAGCCAAGTGCAGTGATATCATCAAAAATATATAACGGACTGCAAGTGAATTTCAAAATCTTCTTAAGGTGAATTCCGCAGCCACATTGACCCGTAACAGCTGGCCCATTATAAAGTCCTTGGGGGCATTTAGTAGGTGGGTTTATGAAGCCTTCTAACGTTGTTGTTTAAGTCTTTTTCTCTATCTTCCAAGAGACAAAGTCAACCTGCCAGTATCCCTGATGCTAGATCCATGGCAGAGAAAAACTTTGATCCCTCCTAGTTGTCTCAGAGCATCATCAATTCTAGGCAAAGGATATGAGTCCTTTTTGGTGAGCAAGTTTAGGTGGCAGTAATCCATCAAAATGCGGTGGCCTCTGTTCTTTTTCTTTATGATCAAGAATGGGGAGGCCCAAGGGCTCTGAGAGGGAGCTAGGAGCCCAGCATCCAAGAGCTGTTTAAGCTCCTTAGAAACTTGGGCATCTTTTACTTGACTACAGCGGTAAAGTTTGGCACAAAAAGGCCGAGCATCACCTGTATCTATCTGGTGGATAACCCCTTAGCTAGGCCATAGTTGGTAGGCCCAGAGGCAAATATATCCTTAAACTGATCTAGCAGTTCTAGAACCTCTTTTTGCTGAATGGGTGACAGTTGTGGAAAATCAGCGGTAGTGAACAGGGAGAGAACCTGAGGGTCTCCTTCAGGTAAGTTGAAATCACTGAACAATCCAAAAGGGTATAGGGACGCCACTTGCTCTGAGCCTAATATGCAACCATGCCTTACAACCTGGTCCTTAGTCACCTGCATAGGCAGGGCAGTAAGGTTAGCCAACAACAGCTGCACAGGCTCCTTATGAGTCCGTTCCAGAATCACGGGGCATAACTGAGGCTCTCTGCGGCTTAGAGAATCAGGTTAGTATAGCTCCAGGAATGATTTTTCAGGTAGTTTGTAGGATATCTGAGAGTCTATAATCACTTGTGAGCCTGGAGGAATGGTGATAGCTGCGGGGCAAGAAGAGGCACACCTTCCTCTGCAGGACAGGAAGGAGGAGGGGAACACATATTGGAAGAATGAGTCCTGTACTTGATTGAGAAGATACCCGTGGGATACTCGAGCACACAAGTCTTAAGGCGTTTACCCGGGAGGCGTGGGGGTTCTTCAAAGATTAGAGGACCTCATATCCTAAGAGTGATAGGTGCTAATCTTGTAGGTTCACAATTACATTGTATTATTGAAGGAATTGCATACCAACCAGGAGATTGTAGCTTTAGTTTTCTAGGATAACAGCGGGGGAGGCAATAAGAAGCTTCCCAAACTTAATTGGCAGGGCAGAGTAGGCACCAATGGCCCGGGCTTGAGCCATGCCAGCAGTACCATATGATTGAGTGTAGTTATGGTCAGGGGCCAGCTTAAGCTTCTTCATTAGCTTGGATGATACCACATTGACTGGAGAGCCTGTGTCCAAGATAGCCTTGATCTTAACCTTTTGGATTGATACTTCCACCTGGGTAGTATCTTTCCCAAAGGGGGCAAGACAGCCAGAACGTCCTGAGCAGCTTTCAATTTCTTCTCCCATTTGGCCAACATGCATTTTAAGGCAGAAATCTCCTTATACACAGTTTGCAATGGGGAGATAAAGTCACATTCTGGAAGAGAGCTTCTGCTAACTCAGTAGCTTCTTCAGAGAAATCTACCAATACAGGGGGCAATGGGCCTGGGCTAGGTAAAGGCAAGCCACTATGGACTTGAATTCACTTGAAGGTGGGCAAGTGGTAGTTCTGGTTCTTCCTGAACAAAGCTTTTAAGGGACAGAAACTGTTTCCAGAACTGCCAGCACAGAGTAGCCATAAACATCAGGCTCATCACAGTCAGAGTCTTTAGGTTCAGAATCACTGGAAAGATTGTGGAACAGGTGAAGGATATTTGGGCCAGCCAAAGACAGAGATTCCTTGTCAGAGGGAGGATCAGGAGGAGACGGGGGAGATTGGTCAGCAGAAAGTGTCTCTGCCTCTAAGCTGACCTATCTTTTCCTGCCTGCTTCTTTTGGTCGCAATCTTCTACCCAAGGGTTGGTGCAGGTGTGTGAGTGGTGTCCTATTTGACCACAGTTATGGCATTCTTGTCTCTTAGACTGCCCACTTGAGCCTAGGGTCATAATGCGCAGATTACAGGAGGTGGTTCCCACATTGTTGGCCTTATTTTTGAGCACCACAGTATCCCCATGGGTCAAGTGCATGTCTTGCAAGAGGGTCTTGATACTCTTTATTGACGTAAGGGAAGCTTTGTGGGCCTTAAAGTGCAGACACAGGAGTTGTTTTGCCTTTAAAGCATTTGAACATGCTGTGTAAGCTTCCCAGGGAGTTAACTGACAACTGTTGATTAACTTTTGTCCCTCAATGTAGAAGCAATTAGAAAATTCAGTCGGGGTTTTCTTGGGCTTGAAGGCAATGTACTTAAATGCATCTTTCTTGACCTCCAAGCTGAAATCTCCTCCAAACTTCTCAATAAGGAGGCGCTTTATGTCTATTTTAACTGTGCTGTTTTAGAAGAGTTACAAGGGGAAAAATATTTAGAGACTAGATAATATTCTTTATTGAGAGATAATGATTATATAGTTATTGTGAATCATGGATACCAGAAACATGATAGCGTTGATCACACTGTGGGATGTTGAAGGGGGTGGCTTGATCCTTGTAACAAGTCAAGCGCCAAAACAAGTTACCCACCGGGAGTATCAGCTTCTGTTAATGCTATTGTATTTGGAAATCCAAGTTGTCTTCCTAACTTGGCTTCAGGTGAATGGATAATCAGGTTGCAGGTCACAAACCTGCTTACTTAGAACTTTGTTGGTGGGTTGTGCCTGCTGTTTCAACAATATGAACTCATCCTGACAGACCACTGGTAGCTCTTTCATAGCTTCATCATTCCTACCAATGTTCCCATCATTCTGGATCATTAGTTGTTTGGAATCCACAAGCTGGGTCAACTTCATTACCATGATTTGTGCATATTCTGGAGTCACTTCCTGGTCACTGGCTGGCCAGAGATCACAAGGCCAGGTGGCTCAAGCTTCAAGTCAACCATCTGATTTCACTTCTGTATTCAACCCTTCATGTTGAGTATCAGTTCCCTTTTTCTGACGGCCCATCAGCTATGACAGGAGTGACAGTATATTGGTTCAGCACTTCTAGCAATATAGATTGGTCTGGATTAATCACCAGTCTATTAAGCTCTTCTGAACACTGCAAATTCTTGCCCAGGTGAACCCGCAAATTTCCCTTATTAATCAGATTTGAATTGCTGTTTGTTCCCACTCGCTCATTGGCTAGCTGTGAAAAACACAGGCAGGCGGCCTGAGGGTCCACAGGGCTCACTGAACCATCAATTAAAGGTTCTGAGTTTGATTCCTCTAGTTGGGGTTCATTATTCCTTTTGGGAGAAATGCCATTCATGACACCAATAAAGAAAATATGTGTAGTTTGAGTGTTTGATTGAGGATTTTGATATCCAACTATGAGAGTTGGGTTTTTTTACATTACCCTCCTCTATAAAAGACTATCATCCCCCCTCAGAATTGCTATACTAGGTTAAAAAGTTTCAGAATTTCTCCTCTGGTTCCCATGTGGCCACTTCTATGGGGTAGTTCTTACATATTATAACTTGGTAATAGTGTTTAGTGGAAGAAATTTTGGAGCCTAAGATGGCTTCTACTTTGTTTTCATGATCTGCAGGATTAATTGAATTAACTTAATATTGTTATATAGATGACTTACCCTTGAATATTTTGAACTTATAAACATGAAATACAGTATTTGCTTTGTTGGTTTGTGGTAAATCTAATTCATATCCTTCTTTTTTACTTTCTTTCTTATTCTGAGTGAATTAATAGTGAAGACCCCTAGCTTATGGCAGGTAATAGGTTGCTCAAAGTGTTTGGCTTTCAAGATCCCTGGATCTCCTGGAGAGTAGGAGGAGGCTTCTGCCTTATGAGTGTATGCCTTGTGTTTGTAAGCTTTCCTGGCCTGCCAAAAACTTTATTAGATCAGAATTTATGGAGGCAATTTTGCACACAATTTTTCTTCTTCTCCTTCTATTGGGCATCATAATTCAGAAGAGGACATGAGTGGAAGTCTTTGTTGAAAAATAATGCGGGTAACCTATCAAAGATTAAGAGGTATTGTTGTAGGCAGATTTTTTTATTTGAAGCCAAGAAACCCAGTATTTCTGATTGGAAATATAAAATTGGAGATATTGTTACAGTATTTGTTTAAGACGCTCTGCTTGGCTGTCTGATTGAGGATGATAGCCTGAAGAGCAAATGGGCTTAATTTTGAGGCCCTTACTAATCAATTCCCAAAACTTAGACATAAACTGAGGGCCTCAGTCCAAAATAATCTTATCTTGAATGACATGGCAAGCAAATAATTTACAAAGAAAAGTTAATGACATTTACTGTGAGTTAATAGTCTTATAACATGGCAAAAAACTCAACATATTTTGAAAAATGGACAACTGCTACCATGATTGAGTTAAATCCTTTGGATTTTGGAAGATTAGGAATGAAAGATACACCAACCAAAGACCAAGGGCAGGACAGAAGCTGTAGAGAAAACATTTTCCCTGAAGGCATCAAGCAATATTTATTTGATCTAGCACATGGAAGGCATAATTTGATATATGGGTTTTTTATGATCAAGTAGAGAGAAAGCTCTCTGTAATCAATTAAATGGAGAATATATACCCAAATAAGGATAGAATTACATATTAGGAGGAACCAGTGTTTATTTAATTTTGTATGATAGCTATTAAAGAGATAAAATGGCAAAGATCAGCATATTACAATACACAGGTAAAGGATGAAGACTTAGATTTGATTTAGTTTTAAGGAGTCAGCAGCATAAATGGGTTCACACTCAATTTCATAAATATAAGGAATCATTTCAGAGGGTGGTGGCAGATTTCCAGTATTTCTGAGTGGCAAAAATGCAGAGTTGATCATGTTATTGGAAATATTATTGGAAGGTATTAAAATAAGTGAATCATGAGAAAAGATATTTTATTGAAGTGAAAATATCAATCTAAAAAGATTTTTTTGAAAATCATGTTACTTAAAGCCTTTGGGTGTATTTTGATGAAGTAAACTCTTTGTGTTTAGTATTTGGTAAGATTACAGACACCATCAATGATGGATAGTTATCTTTTACCTGAGCTCTTAGTAGGTAAAGGTTTGAAACCTAAGCAACTTTGTGGCAAAAAATTGAGTGTGGGGCAGCTGCGTTCCACTCAGACTCATTTTTCTGTGCCACCACCCATTTGCAATCAATAATAATGTTTAAATATTTTATTGCTGCAAGCAGGCAGTGCTTTGAGTTCTATCCTTCTGGGTGACAGTGCTTGAAACTAGCCACACCTGGAAAAACAGACATGACCATGAAATCTTTACAGTGCTTTGAAGGTTTGGCCAGGAAAATTGGTAGTGGAAGAGTTCCATGATTTTGGCAATACCAGAGTGACTGGTGGTTGGGTTATCATGAGAAAAGGTGAGAATTTTTATATAGCTTCCTGGGAGATACTCAAATATTTACTTTTGAAAAAAAATTATGTTAGTGTAGATAAAGTCATGGTATTTTTTAGAAGAAACTTTACTTAAAGTTGTTATAAATTTATTTTTAAATTTTATTTTTGCTGCAACTTTTGACTCTGACTAACAAGAGGTTTGGGACATGGCAACAAAAAGATCTGGTGGAAGCATGGTAGCATAATTTTAAGTGCTGAGCGTTTCTTCATGAATAAATAGGCCAAGATTGTGGCTTAATATATCTGGTGTTGAGCAGTCTGGGTTATTGCTGGCATGTTAAAAGTTACAGATAGATGTTAGCCTTGCCAATGTACTCTATCTGTCTTATTTAAAGAGCACTAAAGATTACAGTAGAATAGAACTTTGAAGATAATTATGTTTATTGAGACTGGAGTACAATCTAGCCAGCAGCTGCAATCTATCCATGTGTAACTAAGAACTTGTTATCATCCTTTCAGGTGCCTATATCTATATATGCTGCAACAACCCTTGTTCTTGTCCTTTCAGACAGTTCTCAGTGGCTACCTTTGCAATAGGTCTATTTTTTTCTGGCTACGCCTATCCTGATTGGCTGTCCTTGGCATGTGTGCTGCTACTGGCCTTTACAAGGCGTACATGGCACCTTGGCTACAGCCTACACTCTTATTGAGCTAGCCTACTGGCAATTATCAATTGACTGTATCTTTACGCACCTATTATGGCACTAGTAAACTACACTGTATTTGGTTGAAACTTAGAAATGGTCCCTGTTCTGTCCTCTTACATTAGAAGGTAGAATTCTGGTATTCCTGTTTTCCATTTCTAGGGCTTAATCAGTGATTCTTTTCAGGCTGGAAAGCCTTCTGCTTATTAATATGACGGTTCAAGTTGGGGATTATACACCGTATATGTAATGACCGGCGGTGGTCATATACCAAGGTACCAAAGGGGAGGTCAAACCATCCAGATAATGTGTCACAAGAGCCCAATAGAGGAATGGAGCAGAACAGGTTAGGTAAAGCAAACCAGAGTCTAAGGAGCAATAGGCACCAAGGTTGAGAACAACAAATTTGGCCAAACTGAGGATGGTCAGGATGACCATCCCAGCTCTACTGTGATTGTAGGACTGAGGGAGGGGAGGAGCAGGGGAGTCATAGGGAATGCTATCCATTCCAGGATCTGGACCTGGCTGTTAGTTTATGTGTGTAGGTCTAGTGTGGTACTCTAGTCTTCTAGTTTGACTTCTGCTCAAGTAATGTATAAATTGAAAACCTAATAAAGCAAACAAAACTGAAAGATTCATTCACTTTATTTGACATTGTCTGAACTTGATTTGAGTGTAGGGAAGTGGGTTTTATACCACTCATCTGGTCTACCTTGGAAAATATTACTTCCTACTTTTGGTGAGCCTTTGATGTCCTAACTCTTGGGCACTGCCTTCTGAGAATTACTGAAATGTGGCTTGGGAAGTGTGGATTGGAATTTGGGCAACTTGGTCTGAACAGGGGCATTATGTAGGCAGCTGGATAATTAGCTTTTTTCTGCAATGTGGGGTTTTGTTTAGTTGGGTGTTGAGGCAATTTCTTCCTCGGGTTTGGCTATGGATGCATGAGCTTCTTAGTCTTGCAGCTTAACTGAGGTGCTGTTCACAACCAATTTATTGGTTGCATCAACAGCAACCCCAGCGGCTACAAGATGCTTAGCTAGCACCTCAGTGCAGCTGGGATGATTGGGAGTGGGGGGAACAGCAGTGTGGGCTGCTGCAGAAGCAGCAGCAGGAATCTGGAATTTATCAGATCTGCTGGTTGAATTCTGGAGCAGATCTGATTGAGGGTGGCATTGGATGCTCCCAGCCTAATTATAGCATTGGGGCTGGGTGCTCCAATGCCGTTGGGAGCTGCAAGTTCCCCTAGGCCAGTGTTTAAACTGGCCCCAGGTCAGGACCCATTCCCAGGTCAATTTAAACTACCCAAATAGGCCAGGGCAGTTTGAATTGGCCTATTCCTGCCCTGGTGGGTGGTTGGGGGCTCAAATCTCCCAGCGGGCTTTCACAGCTGCCTGCGCTTTTGCTTGGCAGCCTGATGTGGGGGTTTGAACCCCGTTCTGGGTGCTGTAAGGCTGTCCCTTACATTATAATAGCTGACTCAATCCAATATCAACTTGTGGGTTATCTGCCATGTAATGCTGATCCAAACCAATAAGAAACCAATTATCTGCTGTGTAATGCCAATGCAAACTCAGTATTTACTAGCCTTTTGCTCATCATTTGTTTGATATACTCATATGTGCCCTTCAGGCTGGGTGAGACTGAGTTGATACAACATCCAGTAGGATGGAATGAGAGATATATGATTGATGATCTAAAGATTACACAGCCTGTAATCAATGATAATTGCCATATTGGCTAACAATTATATGGCATATAAATAGTCATATTAATTATAATAAAGGAGTGATTACATAGTGTATAATTACTACACTTAATAGAATGATAATATAGTGATAAGATGGTGTGTAACCAATAAGATCTGTGTGTGATGATTAGCCTGATCATTTGTGGTCAATCAGCCTAATCTCACATCTGGGATTGTGTTATCACCCCTGGTTTGTACTTGATAGTAAAATGGTATTAGGACAATTAAAAACGTCAGTGAGCTTGTATTTGGTTAATAAAATGTGGTTTCTTATGGTACTCTAATGCACAATGATTAGTGCAGATGATAATTGGGTGGTGGGAATAAAGAAGGAGGTACTGAAAATGTTTTAGGGCCACCACAATTGCTAGGGGTTCCTTGTCATAGATTGGGTATTTTTCTCAGTAAGAAGCATTTTCCTAGATAAACCTCCAATTGGATAGTTCTGGTTGGCATTCCCTTTCTGAGAAGAGCCGCTCCAATAGCATGGTTATGGGCATCTGTTTCAAGGATAAAAGGCTTTTGAGGGTCATAATGCACTAAGACTGGGATGAAGTTAGGATTTTATTTATCTCTTCAAAGGCTCTTTCTTCTGAATCACCTTATTTGAAAGGTGAATTGTCAGTCAGATTTTTCAGCAGCAATATTATTTTGGAGAGTTTTTTTGTAAAGTAAAAAAGGAAGGTAACTGTGCCCATAAAGGATTGGACTTCTGTAAAAGTGGTTGGGCAAGACCATTCCTTAATGGCAGCAAGCTTATTGGGGTAGATCTCATGCCCATCTTTAAAAATAACATTATGAAGGAAGATTGCTATAAATTCTGAACCTAGTGACAAGAATGTGAGATGGTCAAATCCTAGGACCAAATTTAAAATCACATTTACAAGCAATTCAGCTGAGTGAGAGTTTAAATATTGAATAAACCCATTTATTTAGTTTGAAAATAGTTGATTCTTTTAAATTTGCAGGTTTTGAATTCCTACTGCTAATAATTTAACTAGCTTAATGTTCCAACTGAACCAATTATGGTTCAGTATTAGGTTAGGAAAGACAGCAGTTCAATAGAAAGGACAATAATAGGAATAAGATGATATTTTTCTTGGGAATATAACAATTAATATACTATACCAAAAAGCCACAAGTCCATCAGGGGGTGGTACTGTGGCAGGGTCTGAATAAGGTTTGTGTTACAAATATCTTAGGTGTGGAATCAGCGCATCAAATTGGTGGTGCTCCTAAATAGGAGATATTACCCTTTATTTGACAAAAGCTACAGGATTATACATGTTGTTATATAAATTATGAGGAGCCTCTATGGGCGCCTCCTGTGTATTGTAAGATATGTTAGCGGGCAGGAAGGTAATCTTAGTTCCAACAGTATCATAGTTATTGAGCATGATGAATTATAGTAATTTTTTCTTAAGGAGGATATATGTTTGTAACTGTGCTGTATTAGCAGAGTTACAAGGGGGGAAATATTTAGAAACTAGATAATATCTTTATTGGGTTATGGGAGATTATATAGTTTGAGTGAATCATTTAGGAGGAACAAGATACCCACTGATCAATCATTTGAATGGGTAGGGGGTAGCTTGATCCTACTACTGAGTTAAGCGCTAAATTGAGTTTTCCCCTTGGGTTAAGGATTATTGTTGGTTTGAGTTTCCTTGTTTGGTAAATTGAGTTGACTTCTGCTTTTGGCCATATTTACAAGGATAGCTGAATTGATGGACAACAGTCTTTTGTGTGAGCTCTTTCTGGGGGAGGTCAACCTTGCAGTTTTGATACATGGAATAATTTACTGCTGGTACCAATGTCTCAACAGTATTTTCAACTGTACTTACCTCATTTCTGAAACACTTATTTTGAGAACCAATTTCTGACATGATTTCATTATTTATGGTATTTTATTATAATTTTTTTTATAAATTACCCCAAATGATATCATAATGTTGGAAATTATTTCCTAGAAATAAGTGTATCAAAAAGAGGTAAGTACCCTTTGAACAGCAGAAGCTATAGGAGAGGAGAAAGAAACTATAACAACATATGATATAATTCTTTAAGTATTTAATTATTTTTTTAAGATATCAGGTAAGGCTAGAAAGTTGCCCTTTGGCAGGAATTTGATATTGACTTTGCCTTATCTTAGTAAAATTGGTAATGACAAGATAAGCTAAAACCTTTATAAAGTGATGGCCTGCCAAATCAATAGAAGAAGCTTCTGATAGATTACAGCCAAGCCTAATTGATCTCAGAAGCTCTCGACAAATGGATTCAGGCCAATAGATGCTAGGTTGGGCAAGTGCCTAAAGTTGAAGTGCAG
>QTSX02007663.1:0-10479 GCA_014839935.2 Entomophthora muscae | reverse complement strand
TCTGATGCACCAGAGTAACCCCTTAAGGGGGTGTTAAGGGTCTGAATAGTACAAGATATTCTGGCTACCGCCAACCTACTCAACATTCAGTCATTGCCCTAATTTGGTGCCCTTCCAAAATACCGTTTGACATACCAAGAATTGTAACCAAGCAATATCACATGATAGTCCAAGTATCCAGTGGCTTGAACATCCCGCACATGACTAACCCCTAGGTTCAATCCAACTAAATCTTTTCCACAGCCCAATCTATATAAGTCTAAAATATTATCCAATAAAAGATACCTCTCTTCTTTCCTAATTCCATATTTGAAGCTTCCCCACAGGCGCTCCTTATCAAAATATAAAAATTTAAAAGTAAAAAATATACAGGCAAAGAAAAGCAAGGTTTATTGAGCTAATTAAAGCCACCAGCAAGGGCAGTAGCCACGTCCTTGAGGTACTTCTTAATCTCTGCCACTTTGTATTTTTTCTTGACTACCTTATGGATATCCTCCATGTAGTCCTGGTCCTTACCCTTTCTCTTCTTGGGGGCCACCCAGTTGGCCAGATCACAAAACTTGGTAAAAGTCTGGGCCTGCTCCTCCTGCAGCTTGGAGAAGAACTTGTTGTACTTGGTGTTTGACCCAAACTTCACCTTCAGGTGCCTGTGCCACACTTCCAGGCTGGATGTGGTCTTTATCTCTCCCTTAAGACAGGCGCTTTGACAGTTCCATGGCGCTGTGGCCCTGCTCTTCCCTCTCCGGGAAGTCACCTTATTTCCTACCCACTGCCTCTCAAAGTAATCAAGGTTGCCCTTGAAGATGGTGGAGTTCTTCTTGATGTAAGCATCTTCCAGGAGGGCCTCAAAGCCAATCCCAGTATGCAGAAGCTGCAAAAATCCAAGGCAGCAAACTGGGTGATGGCAAAGCGGCACTTCCCTTTACCATCATTAAGATACTTGTCAAAGAGGCCCTTCTTGCTCTTGAGATTCTTGATGAGGGCCTGTCTAAAATGTAAGAAGCAGCCCTGAACTTCCCCATTAAATATGTCCTCAAAGGCTTTAAACTGATCTTTCTCAAATTCCATTATTATAAGCTTTGGTCCAAGTGAGCGTGCATAAGCTAGCTGCTCAGCAGCCTGGGAAGAATCATGCTTCTTGGCAGAGGAAGGGTTTGCTCTGGTGGTGTGGGAGGAAGGGAGAGAATTATTGATGGGAAGGGAGCTCAAAGCATCTCAGACAATTTTGAAGGCTCTGGTGTATACTTCTGTCTTGGCACCAGGCAGGAGGAAGAACACAAGGAGGAATGACCTGGTCATTGAACTGCCCATGTAGTACCCAAAGCTTCTTGAAGATGGTTGGGAAGGTTGCAAATGATGCCGTTGCACAGCCAGGTGGTAGTAGTATTGAGCTGCTCCAGGTTTTGGGTTGTGGCATAGGCTATGATCCTATCCTCCACTTCCTGCCCATTGATGTGCAGGAACATCTCACCATCCTCTGTCTTCTTGAGGGCATTGATAATGACCAGTTCTTCAGTTGTGGTGGCGCTCTTGGCCAGGGGGTTGAGAGCTTGGCGCCTATTACTAACTAATTTTACCAGCTGATTGTGGGTTAGCACCCTCTTCAGATGGCAACCTCCATATTTAACTCATACAGAATGGAACATCTCTCCATGTTGTTAATTTCAAAAAATGTTTTTGCTTTATCTTTTATAATTTCAATTAAAAGCTCAAAATAAAAATCAAACATTGCTTCTATTATCAATGTCAATTATTTAATCAAGAAAAAAATAATCTTTAATATTGAAAATAAGAAAAATATTCTTGAGAACTGTTGACATGGAGGATGTTCCATTATGTATGAGTTAGTTATGGAGGTTGCCCTTCAGATTGGTGGGGGAGAGGTGCTTACAGGCAAGCACAGCTAGCTGGGTGGGGAAAAGGTCCTTGGAGGTGGGCATCACCTGGACAAGATACCACTTGAGGATGCAAGAGATGGTGGTGTTGGGCATCACACAAGTGTGCTCACCCTTGATAGTTTGGACCAAGTCTCAGCGCTCAGTGTTAAGCCGCACTGGGCAAAGCAGTCCTCACAGGTGTGATGCCAGCTCTTGAAGCCCCAGTTATAATTGTTGCAGGAAAAGATGTACCCATTGGCCACTATGGCTGGCCCACCCTTCACACTCATAATGGGAAAGTACTTGGGCAAGGAGGAAGATACCTTAAACTTCCTATCAATATTGCAAATGTTGTGGGCAACAAGAGGGTCCCAAGGGCCAGCGAGAGCATGTTAAAAGCCAGGGAAGTAGTCAGGATGAGACTTAGAGTCATCCCCTGATGAGCTAGAAGGAGGGAGTTTGGTGGGAGGAAGCAGAAGAGTTCTTATCATGGTGTTCCTCATGTGTGGGAGACTAATCCTTGGAAGGGGACTTTTTGACCTGGTGGCGCTTTTTTTGGGTTCCTCATCTGAAGTTGAGTTGTAATAACTGTTGCAACCAAGTTTCCAGACTTGTTTGACAAAGTATTTTACAATACACAGGGGGCGCTTGACAAGCTGCCCCTTGACGTATCTAACAATATGAATCAATCTTATGGCAATGTCAAACAACAGGCACTTTCTCCTAATTAAAAGCACAGCCAATTTGACCTGCTGATCCAGCACAAGTTATTCCTTAGCTTCAATCTCTTCATGGACGCGCCATCATGTCACCCCCTTGTGGCCCAGTGGCTTTCTCATATCATATATTAATCATAGTACCCTACAATAAACAATTCCTTATTCTCATTATTCCTGTCCTTTCTATTGGACTGTTGTCTTCCCCAATTCAAATATAGAATCCTCATTGGTTCAGTTGCAACAGTGGTAGCAGAAGTAGGTTGACAACCTACCTAAAGAGAAAATTCTCCCCAAGAAAGGACAGAGTATGGGCTGTATGGCTACTCTCCACCAAGAAACCTTCCTGCCAATCCCCAAGGGGGACATCCCTGGCAGGTATGTCATCTATCAAGACCAACTGGTACTTATGAGTGTGTCTAACCAACTCCGCCTTGGGCAGCGCAACGCTAGTGTCAATCTGCCCCAGTCAGATCTGTTGCAATGTATGCTCAACCTTCAGTTGGAAACCTTTGCAGGTGACATGGAGGGGGCCAACATTGTCAGCTGGCTCCACTCTACTGAGACCCGCCTCTGTGTATGTCAGGTACCTGAGCCTATGTGGGTTGCCACTGCTTCAGGCCGCCTTACTGGACCTGCTGCAGTTTGGTTCACCACCTGGGCCAGTCAAGAGATAGAAATCACCTGGGCGTCATTCAGGGATGCCGCAAAGTCCCACTACAGCAAGACATTCTTTCCCATTGTGGTAGGGACTCCCCTCCTAGCCATCAAACAGACCAGGTCTGTCCCTGAATATCTTGTTGCCTCTTCAGAAGCCGTAACCGACAGAAACACCATGCTGCTCATTACCTTGATAGTCAATGGGCTGAAACCCCATATCTGCAAGTGGGTTCCCGTAGATTGTTGCACATTCATTAATGACTGTTACAAAGCCATTGTGGAGGCCAATAACCAGGCTTAAATGGGCTTCTGAAGATCCAATGACGCTCCACCTCACCCTGCCCCACGCCTGGTAGCGCTCACAAGGTCAAGTAGGCTGCCGCATCAGCCATGCCAACAAGAAAAGCAGGATCAAACGTCCCTGCAAAACAAAGCTCCAGTTAGCACAAATTGAGGACCTGGGAAAAGCCTGGGGGTTGTAGTTACAAGAGGTTCTACAACCTCACTTGACCCATCACTCTCAATCCCTCCTAGCAAAAAATCCCTGCAACTACAACGTCCACAAAGTTGAAACCCTCAATGTCTTCCAAGTTCACAGCAACAATCCCATACTTCAAGCCAGTCACTCTCTCAAATAAAGTAACTTGCTTGGCCTATCCCTTCTGTTTCCGTGGGAACACCCACAAACTACTGGTAGATACTGGGGCCAACCACATCATGGTGGACCAGACGTTTGCAGATACTCAACGTTTAGATCAAGTGCCAAGCATATTCAAGGCAGTATGGGTTGCTGATTCCCAAAGAGCGGCAATTACCTATGAGACAGTACCCTTTCCTGTGAGAATAGGGAATGTCCAGGTTAGGCTCTCTGGACCAATCATGGCAGAGCTCAGCCACAATATCATCACTGGCCTTGACTGGTTTTGTCACAACTGTCCCTATATTGACTGGGATACATCTGTAATTACTCTCAATAGGAATGGGGTTGGTTTTCAGATATATTCTGTCAAAATGAGCAAGCTACTTCACAATACTGTCTTTGTCAGATTAACAGGAACAGGCTCATACAATTTCAAGGATGGAAAACTAGACTTTGCTCAATGCTCAGTTGAAGTTATCTGCACAGAACCACCTGTGGCCCTCCCCTTGATCACGCCACCTCCACTAGCACTTGTTGCTCTCCTCAAGGAGTATAAGGACGTTTTCAGTGAAACACTAGAACAAGTACCCCCTCCCCAGGAGATCCAGCATGCTGTACAGCTACAAGGGTTGCTGCCCAAGGCACGTCCCTTCTATTGCTTGATACCAAAAGAAGATAAAACCCTCCATCAGCACCTTGTAGACACACTTGACAAGGGCTTCATATACCCCTTGCTTTCACCATACAGGGCTGCTGTCTTCTTCATAGCCAAGAAGGACGGGTCCCTTTGCTAAGTCACAGATTACTGCGCCCTAAATGTGGTGACTGTTAAGAACAAGTACCCCCTGCTGTTAATTGATAACCTGTTTGACACACTTGCGGGCGCTAAGGTCTTTAGCAAGATCAATCTCATTTCAGGGTACAACTAGGTCCGCATTGCACCAGGGAATTAGGCAAAAACTGCCTTCCAAACACACTACAGGTTGTTTGAGTGCCAGGTCATGAATTTTGGAATGACCAACGCTCCTTCCACCTTTGCTATGTTAATGAATAAAGAATTTGAGGAATTGATTAGAAAGTGTGTTGTTGTGTACCTTGACAACATTATTGTCTTCAGTCAAGATCAAACCACATACCTCCAACACCTCTGTGCTCTTCTTGACACCCTTGGGAAAAACCAGTTGAAGGCTAAGCCCTCCAAATGTGAATTCCTCAAGTTGGAGCTCTTGTTTCTTGGGCACACCATCTCTGCCTAAGGGATAAGGCCTGACCCCGCCAAAATCAAAGCAATCACCAGTATGCCACCTCCCACCAATGTTGGCTAAGTGTGCACACTCTTGGGTATGGTTGCCTATGTACGTAAATTTATCCCCAATTGCAGAGAACTTATTGCACCGCTCACTGAGCTCCTAAATACTAAACAGCGCTTTCATTGGACTCCTGCCAGATATCAAGCCTTTGAGACGCTAAAGCAGAGGCTTAATACTGTGCATGCATTACAGTTTCCCAATCAAAACCGCCAATACAAACTCAAGACTGATGCCTCTGACAGGGCCATAGGGGGTGTGTTATTGGTAGAAACCAAAGAGGGCGCCTTCCTCCCTGTAGTATACAAATCCAGGAATCTCACTGACTCAGAGCAACGTTATTCAATTCATGACAAAGATTTGGCGGCAATTGTGCACTGCGTCAAGAAGTGGCGCTGTTACCTGGTAGAAGCCACCTTTCCACCCCGCGTCTTGACGGACCACAAGTCCCTCCAATACTTTAACACATAGTCCCACTTGACACGCCATCAGGCAGGCTGGGTCAAGACCTATCCCCTTACCAGTTGTGTATTGAATAAAAGTCTGGGAAGGAGCTTGTCACAGCATATTCTCTCTCAAGACTCTATGTGGCGTCCATCACCAGAGACAATGGCTTGGACCCAGATTGGCCAATGCTCTACCTCTGCCCTGAGGCAACCTGCTACAAAGGTCTCAACTCAGTAACCATCTCCAAGTTGAAAGACAACAAAAGCCAGTTCACCACCAATGCAGGCAATGTCTGCTGCCGCGCAAAAAAAGGGGAGAAGACTTCCTACATCCCTGCCACACAGCGGGGGGACACCATACTGCACTACCACTGTACCTTGGTCCATGTCTGAGGATGCAACCTCTTTGAAATTATGAAGTGCAAGGTTTGGTGGCCGTGTATGTGCCAAGACATCTTGGATCTCCTCAAGACATTTGTGTTGTGTGAAAAGAATACATCAAAGCCTGCACCCCTAAGTACGTCCTGTCCATTAAGGCCATGAAACCCTTTGAACAGTGGGCCCTTGATATTGTTGGACCTCTCCCCAAAGACAGACTTGGGAAGAAGTATATCATCACAGCCATCAACTACTTCACCTGTTGGCTAGTAGCGTGGGCAACCACTAACCACACCGCCACCACCATCACTCACTTCATTGGCAAGGAATTTGTGGCTTGCTTTGGGCAACCCAAACACCTCATTACAGATGGGAGACCCAAGCTTGTGGGACATATAATGAAGATGTACTGAACCAAGAATGCCCTACAACAAGTAGTCACAACTCCATACCATCTGCAAGCCAATGGGCGTGTAGAGCAATTGAATGGCTCCCTAGTCCAGTTGATTGTCAAACTCTCACAGGAACATCCTAATACTGCATGGACTGAACATCTGCCCACTGCATTACTCATCTTGCAAGCAAGGATCAATAGATGCACTGGGTTCAGCCCCAGCACCTTGGCCTTTGGAATGCCTGATGGCTTGAAAGGAGTGGAAAAAAGGGAGATTAAAATCCACAGTTCCTCCAGAACCCCCCTTGTTACCAACCCCTTCCCTGAGCCAGTGGTGCACTAAGGCCTGGGACATTAAAAATAAAAAAATTGAGAGAGGGACAAGACACCTCAAGGCCAGATATGCTGTAGGAGACCCTGTCTATACCCTCAATCCCAATTCAGCCAAATTAGAACCCAATCACTTGGGACCCTTCAAGATAGCTGCGTTCTATGACAACCACACCTACCAACTTGAAGACGCCCAAGGGAACACTAAGAAGCTTCATCACAATTGCTTGCGTCCCTGCCGCGCTATCCCCACACAAAGGTTGTTTGTGCAGACCTTCCCAAATCTCCCGCAAACTCTGATCCTGGTGTCTGATGACAAGCAGGGGGCAAGGGGGGGTGTTGCAAACAAGTTTCCAGACTTGTCTGCCAACGTATCTTACAATACACAGGGGGCGCTTGACAAGCTGCCCCTTGATGTATCTAACAACATGAATCAATCTGATGGCAATGTCAAACAACAGGCACTTTCTCCTAATTAGAAGCACAGCCAATTTGACCTGCTGATTCAGCATGAGTTATTCCTCAGCTTCAATCTCTACTTGGACGCGCCACCATGCCACCCCCTTGTGGCCCGGTGGCTTTCCCATATCATATATTAGTTGTAGTACCCTACAATAAACAATACCTTATTTTCATTATTCCTTTCCTTTCAATTGGACTGTTGTCTTCCCCAATTCAAATACTGAATCCTCATTGGTTCAGTTGCAACATAACTGTGGTCCATAAGGGATTCATCAGATTTACCTCCCTCAGTGGAGCAAGCTGGGCTCTGCTTGGGGGAGAGCTCATGGGAGAGCTTTGGAGAGGGCTTAGGGGTAGCCTTCTTTGAGGATGAAGGCTTCTACTTGGGGGTCTTGGGAGCCTTGGTGGGACACTTGGTGCCTTTGGGCTGTTTGGAGGTATTCTTGTCCTAAAATAATAAGTAACTAGTTCTGAGTTAAAGTTTTGTATTTTTTAAAAAAAAAACAAGAATACTATAGAAATCATCATATTTAAACTTAATACTTATAATACTTTTAGTGAAATTTAAATATAAAAATATTTTAAAAGCTTTTATTTATTAGAATTTAAGTAACAAGTTATGAGTTAAAGTTTTTTTATTTAAAAAAACAAAAATACTATAGAAATCATCATATTTAAACCTAATACTTATAATACTTTTAGTGAAATTTAAATATAAAAAATATTGTAAAAGTTTTTATTTATTAGAATTTTAAGTAACAAGTTAAAATTTAAAAAAATTAATTAAAAAACAATATTTAGATATAAATTATATTTTAAAAAATTAAAAACATAAAAGAGAAAAGATAGAAAATGCAACATATCAAAAAATCAGATGATTTTATTATGTGAAACATAAAGTTTCATATATGCAAAGTGAAAAGTGTTGATATTATGAGTGTTGATTAGTAAAAAAGCTGAATTCTCACTGACAATTAGAGACATTGTAGACATTATTATTGAAAACATTATCACTGTTGACATTTTCTTGAAAATTTACTGTGAAAAAACATAGTACACTTAATTAAATTTAAGTAGAATAAAAAATGTTAACCATTTTCTGTGCTTTTTTGTTCACATAATAAAATTTAAAAACATATGAAAACAAGTTAAAAAGTTATTGAAGTTATAAATTTATTTATTAAAAATTATATTTGGGTAGTGTTAATATGATATTTTGTCATTTGGTATACTAAAAGTTGTTAACATATTGGTTAAAATAATGAAAAGGGTAAAGTGTCAACTTTGTCACTTACAACATTCTCAATAGGAGGTGGCATAGCAATTTAGGCTTAATTGTGCAACTCTTATTTGCTTAAATCCACCCCAGCAGATAATCACAAGCAAATAAACAACATTTCTGAGTGTTGACATTATTTTTAATAATAGATTTTATATTAAATTACATAGTAACTCACACTTAAATTATTGGATCACTGTTAGCCACCAATCCATTTAATATATAAAAAGACAGGATAAGTGTGACAGATAAATTTATAAGATGAACATTTTAACAATCAAATATTTGTGCAATAATTTTTTTAATATATTAATTTAATAAAAATAATTTAAATGTGCACTTAATTTTTTATTGTAGATGTTCCATTATAATAAAAACAAGTTAGGCTTAAAAAGTGTTGACATTGGCACTTTTATGTTGTAAAAACAAACAAATAAATAAAATATTCTTATTAATAAAAGTAAAAGAAACATTGGTTTAAATTGAGATTTTAATTAAGCTTAATATTAAATTGTGTCAAAATGGCCACAATTTTGACGTGTTTTCTGGGTTCACACCCCTGAACACTTTAAAAATGGGAATTAAGCTAGTGCAACTAGCAAAAAAACATGGGAGATTTCAAGTTTTGAGTCAATAATGACCATGTCAACAAAGTGTTGATGTGGGCACTGTTGCCAAACAGAGCAGCAAATAATGGGTCTGTTCTCACTAAGACCAACTGAGGCAACTGCAGCTGATCTAGCTAAACTCCCAAGTCCAGGTAGCTGTCATCCACATCATGAAGGACTACCTGCTTCTCAGTGGCATTTCTCACCTCCTCTGATCTTGTTTGCTTGTGTCTCTTGGGAATAACTACTTGCACCTTCTTCAAGGCTGCTCTTGAAACTCTTCTGGAATGATTGTTTATCATGACTGCCCTCCTGAAACGTCAAGCTGTTTAAAGCCTATTGTCTAATCCAATGGAGGAAATGTTGCAGATCTGAATGAATTAGACATTCCAGATGTCACTTAGGATCCAGAACAATGGAACGCTTGTGCAATTGACATACAATTGTTCTATTGTGGCATGGTTTTACACAGATTAAATATGTTTTAAACGCCTTAAAAGAATGGGTATTTGAAGTGTATTTTTATTGTTCATTAAGTGCAGGCTTTACTTCTAAAGTTAGTAATAGGACAACAAAATAATTGCCACTTATCTCCATTAGAAAAGCTGTGTGAAACTGGTTGTTTTCTTGTGCAGCTTTTTCTGGTGTGCATCTTCTCTCTCCTCTATTTGGCAAGTTTTTTGTGTGGTGCCTTCAAACTCCTGGTGGTAATTCCCCTGCCTTCTACTATATAACCACATTGCTATATTAATAAATACCAGTTTTGTCTTATTTAACTTTTATTCTTCCGTCTTAACCAAGTCTGTCAATATAACTAACTACAGGTATAGTATTAAGAAAAATAGTAGTAGACTAACTAATTGTAGATTTCAGCACCTAAGCTGCTATTTTTATAACACCTTCCCATCATTTGCATCTACTGCCTCTTTTATATTTGGGTCTTGGAAACAACATCTATGATAGCACAACAAGTATTCTTTATAATAAAAGGTTTGAGGGTTGAGCTAGACAGAGGTTAGCTTTCAGGGTAAAGTAAAGAATTTGTACTTTTCCCTTTCTGGGGGCGAGAAAGTAGTAGTTTTTTTAAACAAAGGAAAAGATGCAGAAGTAAGCAAAAACCAACACAAATGTAAATAAACTTAGCTGTTTATTATTATGAAATCAAATATTGTATAATCATTATGAGTGGTGATAAATCACTAGAATAAAAGAGAAATAACAGTCCTGATTTGATATTAGGATCATAACATGTCAGGTGACCAATATGAAATGTGTGAAAAGTAGTATATCACTATTTATAGGAATATAGCAACCATTGAATTTGAGAGTGAATTATTCTAGGTCTTTGCACATATCAAAACTCTTAGGTGGAATTAAAATAG
>QTSX02007662.1:0-10548 GCA_014839935.2 Entomophthora muscae | reverse complement strand
TTACAGTACAATACTTGAGGTTCAGATTCAGACAAGTCAAGATAACTTAAATTAACAAAGAGACAAAGAAATTGTACAGCAGGGCACTCAAGAGAAAAACATGCCCAAGTACTTGCCTCTTTGTAACTTACATGGATATAGCAGACATTTTGGCAAGCATCAGATAGAAAGAATTCTTATAAGTAACATTAAGGATTATAGGGCACATGCAGAGTTTATTCATTCCTAAAGATTCAAGGGCGTGCAACTCAATGAATGTTTTGGTAGAAAGCTCATAAGAAACTTAATAATAACAATTTAATTAAGCTCCTGGAGGTATAGAGAAAGAATCTGAATACAACAAAGGCACATCCTTATAAAAATAAAAGGATATATGGGGTGACTTAGGATTTTAGGAATTCATTCAAAACTTCAGTGGAAAAATCCTATAAGGGTATTCTAGTATACAGATCTTAAACCATTTACCAGGGTGGAAAATAGGCTCTTCAAATACAAGGGACATGATACAATTAAGTAGTGGAAGTAATACTTCTTTGATATAGATGATGAAATTATACTTGCACAGAAACAGAGTACCAATTAAAAAGTCATAGCTTTTATTCTCAAAAACTGCAATAGGAGAAGACAGAAGAAGCTTCCCAAACAGAGAGGTAACATAATAGGCTCTAGTGATGCAATAGTAGACAGTCAAGATGATCCATAGGACTGTTTTAAGTGATATAAGAAGCAAGTTTGAGTCTTTTTATTAGTTTATATTAAAGCATATCAACAGGTGAAATTGTGTCTAATATGGCTTTTATTGTAATATTTCTGAGCAGCTACTTCAACTCTAGTTGTCACAAGTAAATTTTTGCTTTTAATTTTAAAGAAAATCACAAATAAAGGATCAAACCCAGCACCCCACATTCTGCAATCTGCCTAATCAGAGGTCCAGACTCCTTGCTGCTCACTGTTTTTTGGGATTGAATATGATGGTTATTTTATTAGGAGCCTGTAAACTAAAGAAGTTTTTCCAAAGTCTGGAAGAATCAAAGTGTTGTATCTGTGTTGTTTTAGCAGAGTTACAAGGGGAAAATATTTTAAAACTAAATAATTATCTTTATTTAGAGATAGGGATTATATAGCTGTGCTGAATCATCTTAAGAGGAATATGATTATGTAGATTATTTGTTTGAATGGTGAAGGGAGGTGGCTTGTTCCTGGTAAAGGGTCAGGCGCCAAAACAAGGTATCCATCATAAGGGATCATCATTTGTTCATGTTGCCAATTCTAGGAATTCAAGTCAACTTCCTTGTTTGGCTGCAGGTCACCAGGAAGTTAGATTGCGGGTCTCTAACCTGCTTAGTTAGAACCTTGTTGATGGGTTGAACCTGCTATTTTGACAAAAGCCAATAATGGGACACCTTAGTTCCACTTCTATACAGAAGCATATGTTTACTAAATAGAGATTTTGGTTAAATAAAAAATAGGACCCATCAATAGAAGTCAGCAGATTTTGTTCCCTGGAAATGAAGCTAGCACACATATGGCTGGCCCACCTGATTTTAGGAATAAGGTTTGAAAACAGAAGTTTCCTGAATCTATTTGCCAGTATCAGGGAAGGTTAGTCTATCTAAACCTGAAGCTTCTCCAATGCCCCCAGTTTCCTAACTCCAGACTGCCCAAGTTCCAGATTCCTGCCTGTTGAGCAACTTGGGTTATTGCTGGTATGTTCAAAGCTGCAGATAGATGTTAGCCTTGCCAATATACTCTACCTAATTCTATTCAAGAGCACTAAATACTACAATATAATAGAAATTTGAAGATTTTATGTTTATTGAAACTGGAGTACAATCTAGCAAGCAGCTGAAATCTATCCAGGTTTAACTAATAACTTGTTGTCATCCTTTCAGGTGTCTGTACCTATATACTGCAACAACCCTTGTTCTTGTTCTTTCAGACAGTTCTAAGTGGCTACCTTTGCAATAGTTCCCTCTTTGCTTGCTGCACCTATCCTGATTGGTTTTACTTGGTATGTATGCTGTTACTGGCCTTAGCAAGGCGTACATGGCACTCCAGCTACAGCCTACACTCTTCTTGAGCTAGCCTACTGGCATTTATCAATTGACTGTATCTTTACACGCGCATTATGGCACTAGGAAACTACATCATATTTGTTTGGCGCTTAGAAATGGTCCCAGTTCTATCCTCCTACTTTGGAAGGTAGAATTCTGATATTCCTGTTTTCCATTATTAGGGCTTAATAAGTGATCCTTTTATAGCTGGCAAGTCTTCTACTTATTAATATGAAAGTTCAAATTAGATATTATATGCTTTATAATAGCTGACTTGATCCAATATTGACCTGCAGGTTATCTGCCATGTAATACTGACCCAAACTGCTAAGAAACTGATTATATACCATGAAATTCTTACCCAGACTCAGTATTTCCTAGCCTCTTGCACATAACTTGTTTGATATACGCATATAAACCTTCCAGGCTGAGTGGGAAGAGTTGATACAACATCCAGTGTGATGGAATAAGATATAAACTGTTGATGATCTAGTGATAACACAGTGTGTAATCATTGATAATTGCTATATAATTTATAATAAACTAGTGATTCTATGGCGTATAATCAATGCACATAATAGAATGATAGTCTAGTGATAATACTGTATAACATTGTTGCATCTATTATAATAAACTAACAATTACACAGCGTATAACTGTCATATCAATTATAATAAACTAATAATTATATGGTGTATTTTCCCTACAATTAATTAAAGGATAACCTAGTGATAATACAGTGTGTAACTGATAAAGATCTATGCAAAATGATTATCCTGATCATTTTTGGTCAATCAGCCTAATCTCACAGATAGGAATCCAGGTGTGATTCCAGAACTGGAGGGGTTTTCAGCCAAATATATCACAATTGGTATATAATGGAAACATGATAATAATTAATAAATATGCTTATCTGTGAAAATGGTTGCTTTCCCCTCAATCATTTTATGTTTTATGGTTTTGGCTTTGAACTTAAAGAAGGCTACCATGGAATGAAAGAGATGCTCTGCATTTAATACTATGAGAAGTGAAAAACATGGAAGTGATCACCAGATGTAACAAGCTTAACGCCAAGATTGCTTACCTGGAATCTGAGCTCATTGAAGCTTACATAAAAGATCCCCTATCAAATTGTAAAAGATTCAGAATGAGATAATGAAAAAGCAATCATGAAATTCCTGGATCTTCTACAGAGACCAACAGGGGGGCAGAATAAAGCCTATGGTAAAAGGAGTTCATTTGATGTTTGCTAAGCTGACCTTGTTTTCTGGAAATCCTAGGGAAGGAAATGTCTTTCTAAAGGAGCGTTGATTTGTGAAGTAGGACTCAAAGATATGGAGAAAAGCTGCTGGCTGAAAGCATTAGTGGGATAATTCAAGAGATGCTCTGCAAGTGAGCACAGGATGCTACCAGGATTTGATTGAGGATGTTTCTATACAGGAATTTGACCTAGCTTTCAAGCTGAAGTCTCCATGTGGTGTAGAGAGAAGTTGCTCTGGTTCTGATAGGTTCAGAAGCTTATTTGTATTAAATAGCTTGGTGGTTGACTTCATAGTGTACCACAAGGGGAATATGAAGCTAGTATAGCTGTACCTGGGAAGTCCTTCTGGTTGAAACTCACTGCCAACCATTAAGAAAGTGGATATCAAAGTTACAAGGAAAGCCTTGGCCCAAAACTGGATATCTGTTGATAAGTTCAAGCATTCACAGGTGGTCAAAGCTTGTTATTGGTGACCCTAGGCAAGGTCTGCAGTTCTCCAGATTTTGAAGGAGTATGATGTATGTTCTTGGTTTTCACTGGTGTAGCTGAGGAAGTGGTTTCCATGGGTACTGGTCATATCATGTTGGCCAGTGGACAGAAGGGATACTCTATTGTTTTAGTTGGTGACTTTTGTATTTTTAGCAGTAAAGGGTGCTATTTTCTACAAACAGTTAGCCAGGATCCTAACTCTTAATACAATACCTGTAGTTGGTATAGTGAAAGCCTTGGGTAGGACAGAAGAATATAAGGATATAATAAAAAACTGGTATTTATTTAGATAATGATGCAGTTATATAGTAGGAGGCAGGGGAATTTTCACCAGGGGAAAGGTGGCACAGGCAGAAGGAATTTACAAATGGAGGAGAGTGGAGAGGCACAGTAGAAAGAGCCATGCAATGAAACAACTGGCTTCATGCGCCTTGCCTAATGGAGGCAAGTGGCAATTATTTTGCCAATTAATTTATAACCTCAGAAGTAAAGCCTGCACTGGATGCGCAATTCAAATACACTTCAAGTATCTGTTTTCTAGGTGTTTTAAACGCAATTAACCTTTATAAAACTGTGCTGCAATAGGCTGATCATGTGGTTGCGCAATTGTTTTGTTGCTTAAACCCTAAGTGAACAGTACTTTGTCTAATACATTCAGGATCTGCAACAGTGACTTTACCAAATGGGTAAAAGGGCTGATATTAACCAGAGAAACAAGTGTTGTCATTACTTGGTTTCTTCAGGAAAGAAAAATTGCCTGGTTAGCTCAATTGGCAGAGCAGAGGAGTTTAATCTCAAGTTTGAAGGTTCTTACAGTAATAAACTCATTTGGAGATTTACTTTGGTTTTTATTATCTAAAGGCTGATGATTTGGCCAAAAGAATTATTAGAATGACAAAGAGAAATATGGAAAGGTTAGCAGATGAAGCAACCACATGTTGGAGAAGATTTTTTTGGTAATGAGTGTTATGGCCTACCATTGATGATCCAAAAGTTTACATAATTTTCACCGTTTTGAAAATAGCTGTTTGTGGAAGAAGATCCCTATGATGAGGCAGTTGAGGAACATGCCATGGAAATTCAGAAGATGTTCCAGGAAGCCTGCGGGAAGACAAAAGGTCCAAAGGGAAAGTATCACCCAATGAGAGCCTAAATCTGATGGGATACCCCAAGATTATTTTCATGGTAGTGATCTGGTGTAGTTTGATCAGAGATATCAAAGAAAGCATTCACATCAAGTTTTACAACTTTGAGTAGAGCCTATGAAGATCACACTGGCTAGGAAAGCCCTTGGAAAAGAATGGTGTCAAGTACCACCATTATTTTTGAAGCTTTTTCACAGAGAAATTTTACTGAGAAACCCTGTAGAAAATGATAAGCCACTCCCAATGGGGAGGAAGGGGCTATGTGACCATACTAAAGTCACTTTGGACTGTGATTTCACAAAGAAATTGAATTGGGATGAATTTCATAGGCTGAAATTCAAAACAATAGGATTGGCCTTGGAGAGATTTTTCAGTGTAGTAATGGATTACCCAGGAATCAATTAGGTTGTACTGATTGAGGGCCAAAATGAATAATCTGAACAATTCAGATTATGATACTAGGTGTCTCAAACCAATTGATCAACCACAAAGGTTAATTAATTGATACCCTTGAATATGATTAATGAGGATTTAATCATAGGGCCAAAATGGAATTGACTGTATCAAGTAAAGTCTTGTTGCCTTCAAAGAAATTAATTAACTGGGAAGGTTAGTTAATATATGTTGGAGAATATAATTAATGAGGATTTAATAATTTTTTTAATTGCCTTGGCTGTGTCAATAAGTTTGGTTAGAGTTAACCAAAAGTAAATCCCCAAATTGTGGTTTAAAAGCACTGTTTTGGCAAATTTATTAGGTTAGAAGCGCCGCCACACCACCTACTTGATTTGTAAACTGTGAGGCACTTCCCAGTGAATGTTTCAGGCACCACCTGAGAAAGTATCTGGGCGCTGCAGTGGCGCCTGGTTTGAGTTTCAAAGTGTTTTTTGGGTTTTTAACTCAAAACCCCATTTAATGCAAAAATGGCTAAATGTAGATAATGGTGCCTATGCACTTAGGATTGATCAGATGGTTCCCACTTAGAACAAGGGTAGCTTGGATCAGGAATATGTATATTTCACAGAGTTTTGGCACCAGAAGTCTGGAATGCTTCAAACTAAAGCAATACATTTCCAAGGAAGGAATCAGGTGATTCTGGAATGTATCAGGGCACATTCTTATAGGTTAAGAGTGTAAAGATCTTTTTGATAAAAATCTGGATTGGATGACGCCATTATGTCATAAACCATGTGATAGAAATTCAGGTGTAATTACGGAACCAGAGGGGTTTTCAGACAATGTACCCTGATTGGTATATAATGGAAACATGATAATAATTAATAAAATAATGATACTTGTGTGTGACAGTGGTTGCTTTCCCCTCAATCTTTTTATGCTTTGTGTTTTTGGCTTTTAACTAAAATAAGACTACCATGGAATGAAATAAATGGTCTGCAGCTAAGACTATGGGAAGCAAAATTTTTGGAATTGATCACCAGATGGCAACAAGTTTAACGCTAAGATTGCTTGCCCAGAATCCAAGCTCATCAAAGCTTAAATAAAGATTTCCTGAAAAACTGTAAAAGAGTCAGACCAGGATAATGAAAAAGCAAGCTTGAATTTCCTGGATCCTCTACAGGCACATTTATACACACATCATTAAACCCTAATGAGACTCTGGCTGATTTTGCTGATAGATTTTATTTGGAAGGCCAAAAATTGATGACAAGTAAATAGTTGAATGTCCACAAAGCCTAGACTGCTTGTTTGCAGGCCCTCAATATCAACCAGCTCCTATGTCTGCACTTCAAAGCACATGAGGCTATGCTCACGTCTATGAAAAGTATCAAGACTCTATTTCAAGACATAAATCCCAACCTCTATGGCTCTGTTGTTTGAGAGAGTTGAGCTGCTACTTCTGGCACAAATTCTTGCACTCCTCAAATCTTAGCTATTAATACACAGAATCAGCCTAATAATCAGGGCTGTCAAAATTTTGGTCAGATAGGACATCACTATTGAGTCTGTACCAATCTCTATGATAAAGGAACTGACCTTATAGACCAAGAGAAATAAGAGAGGTCAACCTAGATGTGGAGACACTCTCAGTGGGAAACTCTTTACAGTCTCCTTCTTCACCTACTTCCATCTCTGCCAATGATGCATCTAATTCTTAAGCCACCAATCTTTCTTCTCTTCCATGAAATTTCAGGTGAATCTATTGTGAAAGAATCTTATGCTGAGGATCTAGATGCCTATGAATACTCTAATTTAGATGTACCCAAAACCATTCTTGTCCACTAAAAACTATGTTCTGAGAAAACTAACACCGCTGCCAATACTTTTGCTGATGCCAAGAAAATTGCTTTGAGATCCTACCTCACACAAGCCAAGAGGTCCACTGCCTTGATAGAAACCTCTGAAGAAGCTTTAGAAGTGGCTGACACTGTCTTCTAAAATGTCTTCACATTGCTTCCCCTTTAGATTGTTTATAAGGAGCTCCCTGGTCTCAGATGTATGTTAGAGAAATGGGACAATTAACTTTCTGAGGCACAAGTTGTCTTGGCTGTCCTTTCTATTTTTGGATGTACTACCAGAATAGAGATATTCATCCAGAAGGTGAAGATCAAATCCTTCCTTAATACAGGGTCTCCAGCAATTTTTATGTCCACAAAGTTAGTAAAGAAACTCAAGCTATCAACAGAGCTCAATTATCATCAGTCTTACGGCACAGCTGGCTTGTTTATGAAAATGGTCATTGGCGCTTACTTGGCCCTACATATGCATTTTGTTAAACTCCTCCTTGTTGCCCTGCTTTAGTCCTGGAGAACAAAAGTTAAAACTTTCTGATTTGTACCCAGTTCTTCTGAGAGTACAATGAGATCATCAAATTGAAAGATGAATACCTTTCCATCTTTAAGTATGAAGTCCCCCTCATCTTTAAGGAACCAGTCAAGATGCCAGTTAAATGCCTAAATGCATGTGTCCTAGAATATCCCTATGGATTTTTATGCTAATGTACCATAATAACTCCTCTAATATGAAGTGCCCTACTCCAGCTTTCCCTGTCACTGAAGGGGTCTCTATCTTGGTTACCTCAGCAGTGACTATCCCTGTAGGGTCTCAAGTCATGATTGATTCTCAGATCTTGTATGAATTTCCTGAGCATACCTTTCTAGAATTCTACTCCCCCTCATCTCTAGGCGTAATGTGCCTCATCTCTGCCCAGGAATTCTAGACTGTTATCAAAGAGATGCTGTACAGTTACTTGTAGCTAACTTAACTCCTGTGACTATCAATGTTCCTAGAGGTCAGGTGGTTGGCTTCAGATGGCTCTTAAACACGCCTGAAATTCTCTTGCTACACTCTTTTGGTACCTTCTGTGATTTCAACTTACCAGAGAAAGAACCCTAAGTGTTGTCCTTAAACAGTGCTGAGAATTTCCCACAGTGATATTCTGTACAACAGAAAAAGTATTCTTGACCTGCTCAACCAGTTTGCTGCAATCTTTGCCAAGGAAATTACCAATTATAGCCTGGCTAAAGGTGTCATACATCAGATTGACACTGGTGATGTTCCTCCTTTTCAATCAAAGCCCTATAGACAAAGTAGAGTAGAGGATGCTCAGGTGTCCAAAGAACTCAAGCAGATGCTGAATGCTAAATGCTGAACTACTTTCTCCTTCTCAGAGTCCTTGGGCCTCCCCCTCCTCATCTTAAAGAAGAAGGATTGAGGTCACCATATTGTGATGGACTATTGATGGCTAAATTCCTTAACCAAGAAAGACTCTTACCCCCTACTGCATATAGAAAATTTTCTCTGCTGCCTTTGACGCACCAAGTTCTTCTTGACTGCGTATATGTCATCTGGATACTGGCAAGTTGACCTATAACCTGAGGATAGACTACAGGCTGCCCTTATCACTTTTGAGGCTTTTATTTGAATATAAATGCATACCCCAAGGGCTCTTTAATGCCCCTGCTACGTTTCAGAGGGCTATGTACTCTATTTTGCATGATCTGAAGCTTTAGTGTGTCTTTTTTTACCTAGATGACATCAATATTTTTAGAGCCACAGCTACTGTTCATCTAGTTCATCTTAAATAGGTGCTCATCAAAATAAAGGAAGCCTGACTCAAGTTTAAACCTCCCAGGTGTGCCTTCTTTAAAGAACAACTGGAGTTTTTAGGTCACAGAGTAACTCAGACCAGGATACACCCCATGATCAAAAAGCTAGAAGCCATCAACAAAATGCTTCCCTCTATCATCTTGAGGGAAGTTCAAGTCTTATTGGGCATGATGAGCTATTACAAACAGTTTATCCAACACTTTTAGATATCAAAAAACCCTTGGTCCAGCTATTAAAGAATGTTACTTTTGAGTGGAATTCCAGCAAAAAAAAGGACTTTGAAACCCTCAAGCAGAAGTTTAAGGAAGCTCCCATCTTTTTATATCCTGATTATGACAAAGAGTTCATCTGATACTCTAATTCTAGCAATCTTGCCATTGGAGATATCTTGGCACAACTTGACAACAAAGGTGTAGATTACCTTGTAGCCTACACCTCCAGAGTTCTCAATAAACACAAGAAGAATATAATGTGACTGGAAAAGAATGTCTATCTATACTTAACAATGTCAACAATTTTTTTGCTATATTTATGGCATATACTTTAATGTTATCACATATCACAACTCTCTCAAGTGGTTACAGCACTCAAATGAACCAATAGGACAACTGGTCAGATGGGCACTTTGGCTACAATGTTACAATTTCATGGCGCTACATTGTGCTGGCATACAACATTGAAATGCTGATGTACTTTCTCAAATGCCTATCCTGGCCCTCCATCCTGCTGAAGCTAATTTGTTATACAAACTGCTTGATCACCCTTCAGCATGGGAAGCCAAAACCAAATATACTTTCTTGGCCCACCAGAAGATATACCAAGATACCCTAATCCGTGATAAACAGCTTTTTAAGAAGGCTCAGCATCAATATCTACCCTATGTTTTCCCTACTCTACAACTTTCCCTTATCCTAAGGGCATACCATGAAAAAGGGCATGAAGGGATAGCTAAAACCTATGATTGGCTTCAGAAACATTACTATTTAGAAAATTTCTGCATATCAATCCATGATGTTATAGCTGGTTGTCATTACTGTCAACCACAGAGATATCACACTGCATCTCATGAGTTCACACTGGTACCTCCCCAACACACCTTTGATACCTTTAGTATTGACACAGTAGGCCCTCTTTCACAATACAGAACTGGATGCTAATTAATACTGATTGTGGTAGATTGTTTTAGCAAATAGGTATAAGCTAGACTCACCAAAGGCATCACGGCAATGACAACTGCTGCTTTTCTCTTAAAAGACGTCTTCTATTGCCATAGGTGTTCTAAAGTCCTACTCTCTGATAATGGATCCAATTTTAACGCCTTATTGGTGACATCTGTAGTAAAAGCACTGGGAAAACATCAATCCTTATCAGCCCCTTAAAATCCTTCTATTAATGGATCTGTGGAGCAGGCTAATTCTACATTAGTGTCTATCATGAGGAAACTAACTTACTCTGATGCTGCCAAATGGGATCTGTACTTACCAGCTGCTCTGTTTGCCTATTTCTTCAGCAAGTACAGGGTTACTGGTTT
>QTSX02007661.1:0-10586 GCA_014839935.2 Entomophthora muscae | reverse complement strand
CAATCATGATATAAATGGTACAAGAAGGTACACCAACATCACATGAATCAAATGAAATCTCCTCAGGCTAGATAACTTTGATGACTTAAAGATACAGTCTGAGTATAGTATTGGGTATTGTTGGGCTTGTTGTATTACAGTGCCACAATTTTTAATATTGTAGGGCACAGGACATTTGCTTTAAATACAGTCATATGTAAAGATATGGAGTAGTATTGTATCGGAAGAGCCAGAGGGATCAATTGGAAACATGATTATTGTCAAATAATGGTTCCTGAGCATGAAGAAGTACTTGCAGATTAAAAGATAATTTTATTATAATTAATTTATTCTTCTTATACCTTCCCAAAGGTTAATCCCTGGCTGTTATCAATGTTTTCTAGGACATTCTATCACACCATTATTTTGGGTAATAGAGTAATATATGTTTAGCACTTATTACATGTCAACTAATAAGAATATATTTATCTTCACCCAGCACAGGTGGCCCTTTCTGTTATGGGTTTTTTGATAGATTCAGGATTAATTCCTTCTATCCTAAATATCCTTTTGGTTTAATGCTTAGAAATATAATTAATATGGGAATTCAAGATTATGGGATATCAAACCCAGTGCCTAAGTGTTGTAACTGTGCTGTTTTAGAAGAGTTACAAGGTGAAAATATTTGGAAACTAGATAATAATCTTTATTGGGAGATAATGATTATATAGCTATTGTGAATCATGGATGACATGAACATGATTGCGTTGATCACTTGGTTGGATGATGAAGGGGGTGGCTTGATCCTGGTAATGATTCAAGTGCCAAATTGAGATAACCATTGTTAAGAATAATCATTTGTTTATTTTTTGGATTTGGAAATTTGAGTTGACTTTCTAGATTGGCTATGGGTCACTGGAAGTCAGGTTGCAGGCCACAAACCCGCTTAGTTGGAACCTTGTTGACAGGTCTGCTGTTTTGACACCCCCCCAGCTGAAGGTCAGCCTCCTCTGGGGGAAGGTCATCAGGGAGATT
This sequence comes from Entomophthora muscae, assembly GCA_014839935.2. Classification (NCBI taxonomy): domain Eukaryota; kingdom Fungi; phylum Entomophthoromycota; class Entomophthoromycetes; order Entomophthorales; family Entomophthoraceae; genus Entomophthora; species Entomophthora muscae. Next base: position 9,572 of record QTSX02007661.1, on the reverse strand, counting down.
GTCAGGAGCCCAGGCGCTGTACTGCACTAACTGTTGTTTGGTTGCTGGTAGGTTGGTTTATTGTTGTTTTTGCCATGCTTTACATGATTTCAGTTGTTCATGATGTAGACCTTTGTCTTGATTGCATTTGCCGAGTCCCTGTAATAGTTAAGTGTTGTTTTTGTTTACCTTTAGTATTATAGTGGGGCCCAATTTCTTGGGCTGTAAATTTCTTTTTTCTGTGTTAATTACCCAGATCTCATCACCAAACTTTGTGTCTATTTTGGATGGGACAAACATGTTTTGTAAACGTTTCTCTTCCCTTTCCAACTGGTTACTGTTGGCCTGCATCACTTGAGGTGCTGAACAAGGGGGAACCTTGCTGGGCATTTTCAGCTTTGTTCCTGTGAGGGCTTGGATGATATTGGATTGAGGGCCATAAACAAGCTCAAAGGGGCTCTTCCAAGTGGATCTGCTTACACAAGTGCAGCATACAAGGAGTGCAGTTGATAGCTGTTTATGCCAGTCTTTGGGTCTCCTGGCAGTGATCTTGGCAAGGGTCTTCACTAAGCTGCCATTCAGCCACTTCACAGTCTTTTGGCCTAAGGATGGTAAGATGTTGTCACTGTGTACTGGACCCCATTCTTGGTGAGGTATACATTGACATTTTTGGAGGTAAATTCCTTGCCTCTGTCTGTTATCAGGAGTTCTGGTTTTCTGAACTTGCTGATGATTTCCTTGCCTATGAATTGTCAAATGTCATTGCCTGTGTGAGTTTTCACTGCTTGCGCTACCAACCAGCAAGTGGCAAAGTTAATGGTGGTGATGATATACTTCTTTTAGTTGTCCTTTCCAGGCATGGGGCCCACAATGTCAAGGGCCCATACCTTGAAGGATAACTGGGAGCAAATGGGCAACACAGACTTAGATGGAGTGTCACTTCTTGCAAACTTTTCACATACTTTTCATTGGTTGAGAACTTCTTGGACGTCTTGATATAGAGTTGGCCACCATGCTTTGTACTTGAGAAATTTATAGAGGTTGCGGCTTTTTGTGTGTCCAAGGTCTCTGTGGTAATGTAGGATTGTGTCAACTTGCTGATGTGTGGGAATATAAGGGATGGTGGTTCTATCAGACATTTTTTGATGTAAGGGCCCATATATGTCTGCAAATAAGTGCTTGTTCTTAATAACTGTTTCTTTTGTTATGTCTGTGGTTCCAGGGTGGAAGCCTTTGTCCTTTGTTTGGAGCACCAGGAGGGGCCAGTCTGGGTCAAGCCCATTCTTGCCCCTTGTGGCTCTGACGTACAGGCACAAGAGTGCGTCCGCCGTGGCAAGTTCTGGACCAGGCTTATATTGTATGAGCATATTGAACCTCTCTAGGAGTTCCATCCAGCAGGCTTGACAGCAGGATAAGTTTGCTTGGGTTTTGAAGTATATAAGCAACTTGTGGTCGGTCAGTGTTGTGAACTCCTCCTGTTTTTCTAAGTAGCAACGCCATTTGACCAGGAAGTGCATGATTGCCAACAACTCTTTATCATGTATAGGGTATCAACACTTGCCGTCTGTCAATTTACGTGATTCATAGGCTACAGGTAGGAAGTCACCATCATTTTTTTTTATTTGTAGTATTCCCCCAATGGATGCGTCCAAGGCTTCAGTCTCCATTTGATATTCTCCATCATGTTTGGGGTATTGTAGGATGGGTGCTGTTGTGAGCTTCTCCTTAAGACATCTAAATAAAAGGTCACATTGGGGATCCATACAAACTTAGATTTGGCGCCATTTATGGCAGACAGAGGTGCAGTCAGGACGCCACAGTTGGGTATAAATTGTCATACATAGGCAACCATTCCCAAGAATGTGCGGAGTTCTGACTTGTCCTTTGGGGGTGGCATTTTTCAGATGGCCTGGATTTTCTGTCTGTCAGGTTTAATGCCATCTTTTGAAACTATGTGTCCCAAGAAGAGCAATTTCTTGCAGAAGAACTGGCATTTAGAGGGCTTGGCTAGCAGCTTGTGTTGCGCCAGGGTGGCAGAGACTGCCTCTAAGTCTTTGTGGTGCTGTTCTACCAAGAGACTGTAGACAATGATGTTGTCTAGGTAGACTAGGACATGCTTGCCTATGTGCAGAGCAAACACTTTGTTAATGAAGGTCACAAAGGTGGAGGGGGCATTTGTCATGCCAAAGTTGAGCACCACACACTTGTATGAGCTGTATTTAGTGCAGAAGGCTGTTTTGGGGGATATCTTCCTCCTTGATACAGATCTGGTTGTATCTGGAAGTTAGGTCAATCTTGGAGAAGACTGTGGCGCTTCCCAAAGCATCAAAGAGGTTGTCAATGAGTGGTAGTGGGTAATGATTCTTGATAGTAACTTTTTTTTAGGGCTTGATAGTCTGTGACCAGACGCAGGGCACCATCCTTCTTTTTAAAAAGAATACAGCAGCACCAAAAGGAGACTGTGAGGAGCAGATAAATCCTTTCTCCAATGCTTCCTTGAGGTAAGCACATAGGGTGACATCTTTGTTTGGGGTAAGGCAGTTGATGGGTTGCGCCTTAGGTACAGCTCCTTTGAGTTAGATGGAGTGTTGGATCTGTTTCTCTGGCAACAATCCTGGTAGAGCCTCTTTGAATATCTCTGGATGGCGGGCCACAATTTCTTGATCTTGAGGTGTGGCAGTGTCCTGATGGTCCTTGATGTGTATAATATTGTACTGGCAGGAGTCCCAGTCAATTGCCTTGATTTTTTCCTTCTCTTCAAGAGTTTTTGTGATTTGTACAAAGACATGATCTTGTAGGAGTTGGTTCACAGAGTCAGGGTAGATCTGGTGATTGACTCCTTCACGCTTGATGGTCAATACAGAGGTGACCCAATCCATGTGGGGGTTATTCTTTTATAGCCAGTCCAGTCCAGTCCAAGTGCAATGTGCAACTTAGGGGGACTCAATGATAGGTCCCTGAATGGTGGAGTGCAGGTTCTCTAGCGCAATGGAGAATGGGGCAATCTCTTGTGTCACAGCAATGTGGTGTTCATTAGCTAAAACCACGTTCTTAATCCACAAAGGATTAGTGGTTAAATTGAACTTGTCCACAAAGTTGCTATTGACAAGTGTACAATCTGCGCCTGAGTTCAGGAGCACTGATCTGATGTAACTACAAAAACGGAAAGGATAGTACAACAGTTTATTTGGATGCCTGGAAATGGTGTAAAGTACTGGATATTCTTAGGGCACTTGTATCATTGGACACTGATCCGCATCCTTGGTTGGTACTCATTGTTGGGTGAGTCAGGAGTTGTGTGGGGAGAGCTTGGCTTGCTTAGTGCTCTCCCCAGGCTTTTCCCTTGTCCTGATTGTATTGGGTAGTAGTGACTTGGAAGTGGGTGCAGTTCAACTGTCCATTGTTCCCGTTGCTATGGCCATTTGAGCCTGAGGGTTTATGGTTTGAGCCATTGTTGTTGTTACTATTGCCAGGAGGAGGACGGTTGGAGCATCCAGCTGGGAGATAATCATTGGGTCTCTCTCTTTTCCCAGTCTGCTCTTTGTGGAGAGAGTTGGATGTTTGTTCCACTTTCTCTGCCTCACAATAAAGGCTTTGCAGGTTAGTCACTTGGTTCAGGTTGATGTGTCTCATCACGTGCAACTTGAGAGCATTGTAGTACATGAGATGCGTAGCTGGGGTGTCAAAGGCCATGTCTGAGGGGGCACGTAGGCAGAGCTCCTTGTATACTTGGGTGAGCTCCTTTACTGTGCCTGTCTGGGACAGGTTCTTTACTTGGTGTATGATCATTAGGGTGGTCTCCTTCAGCACAAATATTGCTAAAAAGTCCTGCTGGAAGGTGTCCCAGTCTTTCTTGGTGTGGTCCTCATGCCACTTGTTGCACCAGGTGCCCATACCGTGTGTAAAGCAAATGGATATCTCCACAATCCAGAAACATTGTGGGCATTCCATTTGCACTAGTTTACTCTGGGCAGATTGGATCCATGCCATGGCTTTGTTGTTGTTGGCTCCAGCAAATGGTTCCAAGGCAGTGCTTTGAAGTCTTTAGGCTACGTGAACTGACATGATACTTTTGTCTGTTGCTTGAGGGGTGGTGGTAGGCGCTTGGAAGAAACCTTGTGTCAACAGGGCATTGAAGGAGGAGACTGGTATCACCAAGTTCTGGTATAACACAAACCCTTCTGGTATTTTGGTACCTGGTGTATACAGGGTCCAGTCCAGTGGAAGACCAGACATGATTCTATCAAGGATTTGTTGGCCGCGGCAAGTACAGGTAACAGGCGGAATTTTACAAGATGAGGTAGGATGGAGAACCTAGCTATGCTACCAATGTTGTAACTGTGCTGTTTTAGCAGAGTTACAAGGGGGGAAAATATTTGGAAACTAGATAATAATCTTTATTGGAAATAGTGATTATATTGCTATTGTGAATCATGGATAACAGGAACATGATTGTGTTGATCACATAGCTGAATGGTGAAGGGGGTGGCTTGATCCTGGTAATGAGTCAAGCACCAAATTGAGGTATCCATTGTGAAGGATCATCATTTGTTTATTTTGTTGGATTTGGAAATTTGAGTTGACTTCCTAGATTGGCTACAGATCACTGGGAAGTTGGGTTGTGGGTCACAAACCTACTTAGTTGGAACCTTGTTGGCAGGTTGAGTCTGCTGTTTTGACATCAGCACTCAATGTAAAAGTAGTGTGGCGCTCTGGCGCCTAAAATATTTGCAAGGCAACGCCACAGAGCTTGGAATAATTAAAATTTGGCACAGCAGCAAATCATGTTTTAAGTAAGCACCTTAATGGTGCTTATCATTGGTTGATTTGTGGTACAAGTCATCAGATTGCTTCTGGCCCAATATGCATATGCTTTATATTACTAATTTATAGCATTAGGCTGCTGTAATCCTTATTGATGAGCTCTGCCATAATTGGTATCATTGATTTTTATACTGTTAATTTATTGTGTTGGCTGTTGAAATCCTAATCTGCAAACTCCATTATAATTGTCATCATTGCTTGGGCAAAATCCCAACATTTATGAAAAGAGTATATACCTAAGTAGATTTTTATAAGGGACATGTGGATGCTAGACACAGATTAAGGGCATGCTGATCTCTTAAAGTTACACTTCTGATTCAAAAGTCCTGTAAGCAGACTGGCTGCACTTCCTTTGGAGCCTGGCTATATAGTTAGCCCATTTTTCAGGATACTAGGTGCAAGGTGAGACAGCCACAGACACAGGAAGAGGACTGCCAGGCCAGTTAGTAGTACCCATAATAGTATTGGCCCTAACCTAACAATATAGGAGAGGGATCTACCCAGCAAGGACCAGGGGCTGGTAGATGGTTTATGGAGTCTGCCAACCCTGTCAGCGTAATATAAATCATACCAAAAAGTTAGGTGGATGTGGTCTCATTTGCAATCCCAAGACCCTACAGGTGGTTGGGCTGGGGAAGACAGAAGGGGACATGTGGCCAAATACACAGACAGCTAGTTGTACTTGTTCTTGAAGAGACAGGGGTTACACAGCATATCAGGAGTCTCTGCAACAAAAGGTCCCAGGCTGGTGGGATCTTTCCAAAGGTTTGGCAAGGAGGATGCTTTCTAAAGTAAAATCATAGTAAGCTGGGCTCACAGGATATCCAGTAAAATTAATTGGGCTTAAGGAAGCACCCAGGGAACAGAATAATTTGGGTGTGGATTTTCAGGATCTGCAGGTGTGATGGCAGAATTGGCAGGGTTTGTGGATTGGTTTGGTGGTGATAAAAAAATTATATTGTGTGGTAAGATCTGGTTAAACCAAATGTTCATAACCACCTTATTATTCAAGATGATAACAGGGTACAGTTCTAACCTGACAAGCTTTTAATAACATCTACCAGGCTTCATCCTTAGATCAGGATTTTGAAAACTCAGTCAGCAGGACAGCAGGAACTTGGGAAAGGCAGAGTGGAATCAGGGAAAGGTGGTCTTTACTGACTGGTGTTAATAAATAGACAACTAGATCCTTCTGTTCACCAGTCTGGTCAAGAGAGGCAGGAAGGGATGCAAGGCATACTCCATTTCCCATATTTCAGAAACCCTTTTGGGGATCCTAATTGGTAAGGCGCCAAGCTCCTCTGTGATGCCCCTTAATATGGCTTGCTACCGCTTTGGAATAGCCCTTGGTGCCATATTTTGGATCTTGACTTGTGATTTCTTGTAACACTGGCAAGGATTTCAGCATTTGCTGGTTCCCATCCAAATTGCTTTCAGATCTGATCCCAAAAAATTATGGACAGCCAGGCCCTTGGCCCTCTAAGCTGCTAGGCCGCGCAGGGCAGGATCCAGGGTCTAATTCTTGTTCTGGACCTTGCTTTATTATTAACAGCAAAAATGCCACTTGCAGTATCATCCCCTTTTTTTCATAGTCCCTCCCTTTTGAAGCCTTTCTCTTCAGGTACTGTTAAATGGCAGACCAGGTACTGAGAAAGTTACAGAGGGGTTCCCATGTGCTTTTCTCAGGGGGTAGCCTAACCACTTAACTTAGTACTGGGGGTCTTTTGGTAGATTTGGTTGCTGTGGATAAACTTGACCTCATACTTGTTAGAGCAACCTTCTTAGATGGGCAGGGGTTAGTCTTAATCTTCTGATGAGGAAGGGAGTTCTCTTTCTTATTGAACAGTAACAGGTGGCAGAAGACATCATGGATTTTCATTTAGGGGGTAACTTTAGTTTGATTGTCACCTCTCCTACTAGTTTAATGATCTTGTAAGGGCCGCTACACTGATGGGCCAGTTTTCTACCAGGGCTGTACAAGGGAATGTTTCAAAAGTCTAAGTAAGCTTCATCTCCAACTTTAAAAGGTTTGCCAGGGGTCCTCTTCATATCAGAAAAGGTTTAATATGTTTGGACAACTTGGTTCAGGTTCTTGGGACAGGTTTCTTGGGTGCTGTGTATCTATCTAATCAGGTCTGCCCTGACGTACTGGCTTCTTTTTACTAATGTTGGGATCCCAGGATGAATCAAATTCATAGTTAGTCTTGAAAGGGTACATGTCTGATAAAATTTGTTCTTTACTTTTATAGGCATATTGGGCCATGGGTAGAATCTAGCCCAGTTGTCTTGATTGGTGTTGATATAGCATCTGATGCATTGTTTTAGTATTTGGTTGACTTTTTTTGGTTTTTCCACCTGTCTGTGGGTGATACAAAGTAGATACACAGCGCTTATTGTTTAAGTCTTTTCATCACCTGTACCCCAGTAGTGATATTTAAACTGGGAGCCTCTGTCTGTGATGATCTCTTTGGGTGTTCTGTGCTGTGTGAGGATTTGATTGTGGATGTGCTGCGCTGTTTCTGCAGCTGTACAGTTAGTGATGATTGCCATAAAGTAGGGTATTTTGATGAACCTGCCCATCATGACCATTATTGGGTTGGAAGAGTTTGACAGGGGTGTTTCACACTCTTAGTCCATGAAGACTAATCTTCATGGGCTAACAGGTATGTCCAGTGGTCTTAGAAGACCTTCATGTTTGTTTCCCCCAGGGTTTAGTCCTCCCACAGGTCTTTCATTATTTCAGATAGGTGTTTACACCTTGGTTAATTTTGGACCAGGCAAAAGTTCCTCCTTGATGCTTCTAAAGGTCTTAAGCCTCCTCGGGTGCCCTGCCATCTCTTATTTGTGGTAGTCTCTCAGGGGATGTCTGTCCTTTGTGATTCCTTTGGGTACATAAGGTCAATTGTCCAACATTAGTGTTGTGCCCTTCAGAGAGTAACCCTTCTTGTAGTGGGCACTGTCTAAGAATTTGGAGAGGTTGGCAATCAATGATTCTGTGAGCTTGTTGAGGGTCTGCGCTTTCAGCACATCTGGCTTACTGTCTCTGAGCTTCAGGTAGTTCAATGGATCCCCAAGCTGACAGGGCCTAATAGATATGGGTGTTGTGGTCATGTGTTTGCCATGTGTTTGTACCAGGTTTGTAAATTTACTCCCTTTAGCCTTAGATAGGACAATCTTTCCTCAACGCACAAAGAAAACTGCTCATAATCAATCTAAACATCTTAATTCCTTTGAGTATTTAGCCCACACAATTGACAAGAAATTTGTACTGCACATCCTTCTCAGTAGTAGCAGCTGCTGATGCTCAGATTTTTGTTCCTACTTGGGAAGAATCCCAGATTAATTTGAACTACCTTCTGGCTTGGTTCTGTCCCCATTTAAAACAGATGAAGTGTAATCAATCAGATTACATTTCTGCTAAGTCAAAAAATTCCAATCAAACTGGATTAAATGCTGCCGTGAACCATTCCATAAACACCAGCCATCAAGAGGTGATGCCAGAAATTATTGGGAAAACTTCCAACCCATTGGATTCCCCCTTGCAAAAATTTCTCTTCAGGCCAATCAAATTCAAGTCCCGGATCAGGTGACCTTTGAATTCAAATCCTATCCTTTGGGGCAAATATTGGACTTTCAGTCCTCTGCTTGCTCATTCTTATCCAATAAAAATTTGACTTTTACAAAACAAACTTTAGAACTTTGGGTATTTTAGTTGACCCTTTTATTTTCTCTATAATTTTTAGTAGGAGTTCTGACTATCTCTTCTTACCTTTTTATATGCTGCCCTTGGCTTCTTGGCTTCCTTTCAAAGACCCTAAAGTTAACGTTAACATCAACGTTAAGCTCCTTGCCTCTTTTATTTTCAAAGCATAAGTTAGAACTTTGAAATTAGTATTGATAAATTTATAAATCTTTACTTTAATTTCAAAACCAAAAGCTTTTGCCTGCCTTGTCTTAAGCTGCTGTATACACGCCATATAGGTCCCTTCTACTATTCCAACCACCAGAAGCAGGGTTTAAGCCCGCTTTGCACTTCCCAGCCTCAGAAAATACCTCCAATTTCCTGGTTTCTACTTGTGTTCTGCTTGGTTTCAGGAAAGAAAACTCCCATTTTTCTGATGCCTTTGAAAATGTTAGTCACTCCTCAAATTTGTAGACTTCCACCTTGGCTCCTGTGCTGGTGATAATCTGGTCTACCTCCTGGACCTTTGGGGTTGTTTGTCTTCTTCAGCTTCCAATGTGGGAGAAGATCTGTCTCATCTTCTGCACTTACTTGAGGATCTCCCTGGGCATGCCCAAGACCTGGTTGCTACAGGTGGAAACCTGGTCAAAAGTCTCACCTGTGATGACCTTGTATTTTCTTCTCCCTACTCTGATCATGTAGTACCCTCTGAGGCAGGCGCTCCTGTGGATCCTCCTCCCATGGAGGTTTAGTCTCCTGCCCCTAAGGTGAAGTTGCCCCCTCACAATCTCGCCCCCAATTACACTACTTGGCTACTTGGTGGGATGATTTTGATGGGTTTGGACTCATACTTCCCCCAGTTGTCCCCTGCGTCCTCACTCTGGACGCTCATACAAGCGGCCATCCCAGTTCTTCACTGGATGGTATCCTGATGGGTCTTTCCCCCAGGATGGGAGCTGGACTTAGTTAGTTTAGCCCCCTCTCTCACAAGGTTAGCTTTTCTGCTTAGTGCGTTTAGAGCTATTTTGACCTTCCCAGGTTTATAGTCAATGATCAGCACATAGTATGCTAGTTCTAATGACTACCT
>QTSX02007660.1:0-10638 GCA_014839935.2 Entomophthora muscae | reverse complement strand
TAATACTCTCTTCAATATTGGGATAATAATTGGAATTAGATCCCACATTGAATTAGGAGATGATCTTCTGTTGATCAGGTGATATTAGTTGGCTAAAGCCAGATCCTCAGCCTTTGAAGACAATCATGAAAATAAGACAAAAAAAAGAGAAAAAGAAAATAGAGTGTGAAAGCCCTCAGTAGATGAAAAACAAAGGATCATAAGGAGAAGAGAGTAACCAAAAAGAGAAAATAAACAAAAATTGAAACTAATTAATGGAAACATATAGTTCTAATTCTAAAGCCTAACCTAACTCTAAATTCAGATTTAAAGCAGTGAATCTTAACTTGACTATGAGCCTCAAATATGAGGGTTTAATAGTTGGAGCTTTTTAGGTTTGATATTAGGATGCTTGACCACAACTGATCAGTATAATTCCCTCTTTCTTGATTAATGATATTTGGAATTATATGTAATATAATTCCTTAAATTGGTCATCCTTGATTAAAGAAATTATACACTGTATAGCCTCCAGATTACTAGGCCTTATTAAAATTGCCACTTATATGTTATTCTAATTGAGATATTTAAGATGAATATTGCAACTCAATTAGTGAATAAGCAATGCCGGTATTATATGGCATATAATGCTTGGCTTAAAACCAAATCAAATTAAAAGTTATGCAGTGTATAATCCCAAACTCAAATTGATAGGTACAAAGAAACATTGTGCCTCTTTGGACACTTCTGATAATGATCAAGAAGAATAGGGAATAAAATCATGATGAGAGTATCTAGTTTGATTACCTGGCTCTATTTCAGCCACCAAGATGTGTCTTGGGTCAAAGCCAGGGACTAATTAGGTTGGGGTGACATTCTTCAAGTGACTTAGTTCTAATCCCAGAGTATTTTACTGTGTATGTAGCCCTTTAAACTCCCATATTACTTTCCCTACTACTATCTTTGTATCAGCACTATATATCATGACATTTTCTTGTGTCTTTATCTCATTGGTGGTATACAACTCTTGGAATGGTGTAGTAATTTTGCTTCTAATAATCTCCTGTCCTCTTAATTTAAGTGTTAAATTTCTAGCTAATATTGTCCATTTATCACCAGGTGTCTGGTGTGACAGAAATCACAGGATAATAAGAAGCTGTCTCCATGTGGTGGGGAATCACCTACCAAATCCACATAGAGTTAATGATTAACCACCAACGCAGCTTCAGATACTGTTTTGTGAAATTTCCAAATGAGATACTAGGGTTAAGTAAAATAATTAACCCCAACCAGAAAAGCCCTAGATAAATGGCCTACAAGAAAATCAGAGTGTCTTCAGCATAAAATTCAGGACATTGAGATAGCACATGAGTTTCAGCTTTGACAGGAGTAGGAACAGCTCCAAGATTGACAGGCATTGAATTAATATTTGACGGCAACAACAACAAAGTACTGACAGCAGGCCCCCATCTTTCTGTAATAATCTGGCTAAGGATTAAATTGTAGGGGATGTAGCGTAACAACCCAACTACAGGATGCATTTTAAAAAGTAAAGTTAGGCCAGGGAATATGTGATTTTTATTGATTAAATTTTGGGAGGACTCAGCTCTTAGAGTTAAAACAGTGAAAATTATTCAATATATATCAAAAAAAAGACTAAGCAATACTGCCTGGATCCTGAGCTCCTATTCCTTCCACATTGTCAAGTGAGTATCTAGTCCAGGTTGCAAAGAACCCTTGAGTGACCAACTTCTGATGACCATGCTGATTAACAAGTTAATATCTGGTGATCCTTAAATTACGTCAATTTATCAATGTCAACTTACGGGGGGATCATATTTGACTGCCAAACTGGAGCAGCTGTAACCCATTTTTGATCAACTTTTTGATTCAAATCCGTTAAATCAGTCAATTTTGTTAAAGGTTTTCTGGCTTTCTGAGCTTTTCTACTCAGCCAAATAATTCCTGGCATTATGGAACTTACTGTGACATCTGGATTCTTGAAACTTCCTAAAGTGCTGCCTATACTCCTCCTCTTGCCCAACACTTGGATAATAGATGTGGGGAAAGGGTTTCATTATCAAAGTACTTATAAGCATTTAGGAGCTGTAAAAGTTTTTATTTAACAGAGGGAGGATCCCTTTAAAAACCTTCTAAATTATATCCTTTTGCAGACTTTGGGGCCATCTACTCATTTAGGAATTTCTTGAGAAGCCACCAGTTTATTCTTTACTGTTATTCATATATAAATTTTCAAGTTTGAAGCCTAAGACTCATTCAAATTTAAGATTCTTTAATGGCTGCTCTCCTTATTTTCCCTGTCCAGGCAATCACTATATTATAGCCCCTTGTCTTAGGCTAAATCCCCTTTAGGCTGGTTTTTTTGAAGGCTTAAACTATCTTCACTCTCAATTACTTATGATAAAATCAGCTTCCAAACTTACTTTAGACAATTCCATTGCATTCTCCTGCTTTTTCTTAGTAGATTTATTAAGATCTAGGTTATTCTATCAATGAAAACCCATCAGTAAAATAAGCTTCAAATTCAACCAATCTCATCCATATTATTCATCTTCAAACATCTGAAGTTCTTTGCTTTGCTTCACAGTCTTGCCAAAGCTTGAATAGAAAGAAAATGTTTCATCAAGAAAAATATTGAAATTTTATGCCTTGTGCCCCAAGCAATTTCCTTGTTTTCTTCAATGTTTTTCCACATTTAGACTCAAACATTTTTCATAGGAAATCACTGGACAATTTTATTTGCCACGCTTTTTTCAACTTTTCCCCTTCAATTATGCCTCTGCAGAAAAACTGAGGCAAAAGGTTTCCCTAAACTATATGGCCTTCCGCTTCTCCAGCAACTTGTCCTCAGAAGGATGTTGATATGCCTTTTTTCAAAATTTTCCTAACCTGTTCTGTCCTTTGTTCTCAAGCAACCCACTCTAAAGAAACTTTAAACTGCCTTTGTCAATATTTCCTTGAAAAAACTGGCTTCTTCCTTCTCCAGCAACTTACATTGGAGAAATCTTGAAGTGCTTCCCTGAAAATTTCCCCAAAATTTTTCCAAATTTATACCAATAGCCTAGCATCTAGCATATCTCTTAAGTATATCCTTGATCCTCCATTGGCAACCACCACCTAGGCTATATTTTTAAGTTTCCATCAGTGTCCTCCACATAGGTCATCAGAAGAAGGCATTTCTCCTGAATCACAACTGTTTTACTCACCCAAGTGGCTAGTTTGAGCTTTCAGGAGCAAATTAACCAACTTTACTTCCCAGAAACCTCCAAATCATTAATTTCTGAAGCTGTTTTTCTGGGCAGCCACACTAATGATGGCTCTGGGCTATCTATGCTTTCCCGGCAACTTTAAGACCTCCTTAAAGCTACAGTAGTTTTCAAACCTGTTGAGATAAATGTATGTTAGTCAGTTTAGAACGCATGAAATCAGTCTAAAAATGAAATCAAAAATTAAGGAATTTATATTAAATTACAATAGATTTAGATCCACTTTGATTTTGTTTTTAGAGTGAGTTCATGCATTCTAAATTGACTAATATACATTTATCTCAACAGGTTTGAAAACTACTGTACTTTAAAGTCATTGAGAGAGAAACTTTACCTCCATCCTAGGTAAAGTTGCCCAACTGTGTTCTCACCCCAGTTGGTATCTGCCAGGAATATTCCTGACACTTATAGTTGTGAAACAAAGTGCAGACGCCTGCCATCACTGAGTAGGCATCTGCCACCATCAGGCAAAAGTTCACCACCACCAAGCTGTTGCCCGCTGTCAACGTGCAGACACCTACTGCCACCAAGCAGATACCTACTGCCACTACGCAAAAGCCTGCCACTATCAAGCAGGTACACACCGCCACCACACAGAAGCCCACCACCAAGCTGTTGCCTGCCGCCAACGTGCAGACGCCCACTACCACCAAGCATATGTCTGCTACCACTGCACAGGCCCCCGCTGCCACCAAGCAGATACACATCACCACCACACAAAAGCCCGTCGCCATTGAGCAGATGCATACAGCCACTGCACAGGTGCCTGTCACTCTTGCCAGCCCCACCTGCAAGCTATCCTCAAATCAGGCACCCATGAGCCAGCCTACCAGCCTTTACCCTCTCATGCCAGCAGGCCAGTCCCCATCCAATCCTTTGGTAAATAGCCAAATTGGGAAACCAGGAAAGGCAATTTCCCCAAAGCCAAATTTGGGAGGAACTGCTTCCCAAGTTGGGAGCCTACCAAATGGGGAATGGACTGACAGGCTCTCTAACAATGAAAATCATGCACCAAATTCAGTAAATAAATTTGGATTCATGAAGAAGGCCCAACTTGCACTATGCTAATGCAAACTTGGATCCAGCCCAACCTTCTCAATTGCCAGTCACTCAAGCCAATCCAGAAAAGGGAATAACAGATGCAACTCAGACTCTTGGTTCCCCAATGCCATGCCTTCCAATAATCATGCCTTGCAGGTTCACTAGTATAAATAAAGACAAACCCCTCAATAATAGTTTGTGCTATCATTAAGTGAATATCCTCCTCAATATTATCACATTAATCAATCCTCTACCTAGGCTAAGCAAGTGACCTTACTAGACCCATTACCCCTCCCCCAAGTCATAAGATGAACTATATCATCTTCATAGCTGTCTTGACAGCTTACCTTGGGATAGAGGGTAACCAGCCAACCTATGCTCAGTTTGGTCCTGAACCACAGGGACCAAAAGAAATATCATACAATGAGCCAACTTAACTCAACTCAACTCAATGAATTTGAACCTGTGGACACCTCTGGTGTCATCTCTCCCAACCCCCAGCTTGGCTGATTACTTGATTCCCTTGGTTACGCTACTGTACCTTGCCGGCAGCCTTCAACAATACCACGCCCTTGCCAAAGTCTTCTGTCAGGCAATAAACCTCTACCCTATTGTCTACGCCTTGAACGGTTTTCAGCCTCCCAACCTGTCCTCATATGTTACTAAAGTTTTACCCTCAATACTTGGGTATTACAGTATCAGGATTTTGATGCTACCTCAGCACATCCACCCCAGTTTAGCCACGACTTCTCTATCTTTTTAAAGCACTGGCCAGGGGCCACCTCATTACCATCCTCAGACCTAGATCACTGCTCTTCATTCCCCAGAGCTAGATATATCAATAAACCAACCAACATTTACCTGACTTGGGAATCCAATCTTTATTTGGCCAATACAAAGCCCTCACTTGCAAAATAGCTCATCGTGTGGATCACCACACCTTCTTACAGATCTGACCTCCCACCCCACTCAGGACTGTTCTCTTTAGTTGTTGGGGGGTGCCTTGATTATGGGCTTGAACGCTTATTTCCTCCTTGTCCTGTACTGTCTCCCCCTGGAGGCCTCTAAGAGCAGCCATCCCAGCCATGCCCTGGATGGCATCCTGGTGAATAATTTCATTGTGATGGGAGCCAGGCTTTGTAGGTCTAGCCCCCTCTCTCACACAGGATACTATTAATCAGGATTCAATCATAGGGCAAAACTGATGTGACTGTGTCAACTAGGGACCAGATTTCTCAACCCCAAGTGGTTGACCTGGAAGATTGACTGATACCCAGGAATGTAATTGATTAGGATTTAACCCTAGGGTGTAATGGTCTCAGACCTGTCAAGTAACTGGTCAAGGTTAACCAAAATTAACCGCCTGTGTAGTGGTATAAAAGTGACCTTTTGGCAAACTTATTTGGTTCAGCAGCCCTGCTGCGCTGCCTAACCAGTCTGTAGAGCACAGAGGTCCTGGTTCAGGCGCTGTGGTGATGCCTGGTTCAAGATTTGAATTGGTCTGGTGGGTTCTGATTAGGAAACCTTAATTGGCGCAAAAATAGCTAAATAGGTGCAGTGGTGTCCAGGTATTCAGGATCCATCAGCTGGTTCCCAGTTGGAAAAACAGAGGCTTGGATCAGGAAGACATATATTCCACAGGGTTTGGCGCCAGAAGTCTGGAATGCTTCAAGCCAAAACAATACATTTCCACAGAAGGAATCAGGCAATTCTGGGATGTACTAGGGCACATGCTTATAAATTAAGAGTTTGAGGATCTTTTTGATAAAGGTCTTGATTTGATGACACTGTTATGTCATAGACTGCATGATAGGAATCCAGGTATGATCCTGGAACCAGAGGGGTTTTCAGCTAATTATACCCTGATTGGCATATAATAGAAACATGATAATAATAGATAAAGATGCTTATTTTTGTGACAATGATTACTTTTCTCTCAATCATCTTAAGCTTTATGTGTTTGGCTTTTAACTGAAAGAAGACTACCATGGAATGAAATAGATGGTCTGCAGCTAAGACTATGGGAAGTGAAAGGCGTGGAAGTGATCACCAGATGGTGATGTATTTAATGCCAAGATTACTTGCCTGGAATACAAGCTCATTGAAGCTCACATAAAGGATTCCTTGTCAAACCATAAAAGAGCTGGCCAGGATAATGAAAAGGCAGGCATGGATTTTCTGGATCCTCTACACCACTACGTTTTAGAGCCATGGCAGAGATATCCTTGCGGGCTGGTAAACCCCAAACTTGGCAGAGGTGCCCTAGCCAATTTAAGGCCAGTTGCGGCAGAGCCAGCCTAAGCCTGCAGCCACATTGTGGAGAGGCCGCCCATTACAGCCCAGAAAGACTGCCCTGGACGCCACCCATCCTGGCCAAGAAAAATCCAGTTTGTGGATGACAGCCACCCTTCTGGGGCCCTCTACCTGTACAGCCCAGAAGCAGCTCAGGGCATGTTCTAGCCGTTAGCTGTCCACAGATCCCTGTCTGGCCATGGTGTGACCTGCCCCGGTATTCACAAGGTGGCAATAAGTATTATTGACAGCACCAGAGATGCAGGCCAGGAGTGTGGATGTATTTTGGGACCAGCTGGCCTGTAGAATTAAGCAGCCATTATAAACCTGGAGGATGTTTAGACTGCCTACTCTGGGTACATAATATCTTTCCCAGGGGTAAGCCAAGAGAGATCAATAGGGGGATCAAGTGGGGTGGCAGAGCCTATACATCTATAGCTCTTGGGCTTTCCCAAGACATTTCTATGTGTTGACTGGGGCTCCCCTCACAGGGACACTTGTTAGTGGATTACTGCTGATGGGGCTCTACTTGAGTGTAGCTACCAATATGTACCCCACAGGGTTTGAGGAGTCTTGGGCTGTTTTGTCAACCCCAAAGGGGCCTGGTGATCTGCTTCTATGATGGCCTTATAGTGTTTTTCAACAAAGATACATCCTTCATGGGCACTGTCAATTATATATAAACTTCAGCCCATTGGTGGTTAGGGTGAGGAGCATTACATTCCCTTCCCAGATAACTTCAGATGTGGTGGTAAGTTCTGGCTGCCCGGCAGCAAGGTGCTCTTGACCCTGCCTGTCCGCTTGGTGCTTAATCAGGGGTACCCACCACAATGCAGGGAAAGATCTCACTGTAGTGTGACTTGAAAGCTTGCCTGAAGGTAGCCTGGAGGTAGCCTGGGCGCTTCTTCTCAGCTGTATACCCAGCGGTAAGCCAGGCTGTGCCAGAGCCCACCAGGTGTCCAGATACAGTGGCAACCTGCATAGTTTCTGGGACTTGGCATGTGCAGGCTGCTATGGAGTTTAACTGGCTGATGATGCTGAAGATCTACATGCCACCAGCCAAGCTCTCCAAATGCCAGTCCAGCCTTTGTTAGGAGAAGTCTGGTTGAGATGGGTTTTATAAAGGTGGGCCGTTAATCAAACCTCCTGCAGTTACAGCTTAAATTATCATGTTTGGGGGTTGGTTTAGAGAAGAAACCAGTCCAGAAAGAGGGTAAGAAAACAGATTAGGGATAATATGATCTTTATCCAGAGCATTGGGGTCCCTATACCAAGGTAATAAGCAATCAGACCACCAAGGAGGTGGCACTAACAAGTAGGGCAGCGTCAGATTTTGGACAGGCGGCTCCTTTTCTTAAAAGGAGCACCTGTCCAAAATCCAGAAATGATTCTGAGAGAATCTTCTCAAAGAAGATTCCCTCAGCATCGTTTCCTTCCACCCCTACAGAAGGGTGAGGTTGATCCGGACTTTCTATTGAAATAAATTTTTTATTTTTCTCTCTCTATTTTTAAAAATTAAAAATAATAAATTTGAAACTAAAAGTTTTGGTCAAAAAAGTTATTATAAGTATATTTACTTTATAACTTGAAAATCCAGAGCGCAGAAAGCCTTCTGAGACCTTCTTTTTTAAGATTTTGGATCCCCCCAACGTAGGGGAATCCAAAAGACGGGTCCAGGGAAGGGAGGATGGGACAATTAAGGCATTTGGCTTGATTGTCCCTTTTTGTGGCCGACACAGCCCTACTAACAAGGATAATCCAAATAGGATGCAAGTATGCCCTGGATAAGGCCATGTATGGGACTGATGTTGCTATTGGATTAGCTTATTATAGGTAAATGTGATTACTCACTAGGTCAAGGAAATCAAGAAGAAATATGGTGTTAGACCTTTCATAAGTGGCTGGCTGCACATCCTCTGTGCATGATGAGGTACAGCGGCAACTGAGAGGTCTATTCTGGTTGCAACAGCAGAGTTCCAATTAAGGATATCAAGATCTCTACTGGTACTGAGACAGATTGGTTTCTACCCAGATATGAAACCCTGTTGGGCTTGAGGGTTAAGTGAGGGCATAACATGATGGGTGGCATGGGAACTCTATAGCTGGCCTAGTATATTTTGAGGTATAGTGACAGCTGGGTTAGCTAGCTTGGTTGCACTAGGGGCAACTTTACTTGAGGTCCCAGGGGGGTTCTAGACATTTTTAACCAGTTATAGGGTTGAGGTAGATGACCCAGAAGAGGTTTGGGCCTTGACTAGCTGGTGCAGAGGACCAACTGGGATTTGCAAGGAATTTGATTGGGATAGAGGGAAGTCAACCAGTTGCCTTCTATGCCAAAGCTGGGTTGGTATCAAAGCTAACAAGACCCAAGGGAAGCTTGGTAGATCAAAGTGGATTGGATATCTGGAAAGCATCTAGCCCTAGAGGAGGACAACTTGATAGAAGGGTTGATCCTGCTAGTGTTCTGATATAGCAACCAGAAAGGTTTCTGGGCTGCAGAAACCTTGATCATGGATGAAGCTTGAATTCAAACTCAGCTTGGAGGTGGGGTAGGGCTGCTTCCCAGATCTGATTCCTGGGACTTTTGCTTTGCCCTGCCTTCATGTTGATGCTCTGGCTGGACCATACCTGTAGCTAGAGTTTTCCTACATGGACTGGCCAGATGGTCCAATGAGAAGCTAGGCATTAAGTTGCCCCAGCTGCGGAATAAGTTGATTGCTGGACCTTGCCTGTAGTTGAAGTTTCTCCAGCATGGACTGGCCAGAAAATCCAATGGCAATGAAAAGGTATTTGATCAACCCCCTACCTGTGACGGAAATCATTGGATAATATGAAGCCGTCTCTAAATGATGGGGAATTACCACCCAAATCCACATAGAATTGATTATTAACCACCAACACAGCTTCAGATATTTTTTTTGTGAAATTTCCAATTGTAACTCCAGGATTAAGTAGAACCAGTAGTCCTAACCAGAGTAAACCAAGATAAATGACCTGGGAAAGCATCAATGCATCTTCAGTGTAGAATTCTGGACATTGAGAAGGGACACAATTTTCAGTTTCAAGAATGGGGGGAGGAGCTACAAAATTGGCTGGCATGAAATTGACATTTGGAGGCGCCGACAATGAAGTTCCAGATGCTGAGCCCCATCTTCCTGAAATGATTTGGTTCAGAATCAGATTGTATGGGATATACCGCGACAACCCGATCACAGGATGCATTTTTAAAATTTAAAATTTAGAACTTGGGATAATTGATTTTTATTGAGTAAATTTAGGAGGATGGGGCCCAACATCTGGAACTTTGTCGTCGGCGCCTTCAAATGTCAATTTCATGCCAGCCAATTTTGTAGCTCCTCCCCTCATTCTTGAAACTGAAAATTGTGTCCCTTCTCAATGCCCAGAATTCTACGCTGAAGATGCATTGATGCTTTCCCAGGTCATTTATCTTGGTTTACTCTGGTTAGGACTACTGGTTCTACTTAATCCTGGAGTTACAATTGGAAATTTCACAAAAAAATATCTGAAGCCGTGTTGAGGGTTAATAATCAATTCTATGTGGATTTGGGTGGTAATTCCCCATCATTTAGAAACAGCTTCATATTATCCAGTGATTTCTGTCACATTACTCAACTCTTAGAGTTGAAACAGGGAAAACTATTCAATATATATCAGAAAAATTGACTAAGCAATACCACCTGAGTCTTGACCTCCTATTCCTTCCACATCACCAAGTAAGTATCTGGTCCAGGTTGCAAAGAACCCTTGTGTGACTAGTCTCTGACGACCATACTGATTAACAAGCTCATATCGGGTGACCCTCATATTACATCAATTTATCAACGTCAGTTTGAAAGGGGGAGCTGGTTTCAGCTGGCGGACTGGAGCAGCCGTGACCCATTTTTGATCAACCGTTTGGTTTAAATCTGTTAACTCAGTCAATTTTGATACAGGCTTTCCGGCCTTCTGAGCCTTCTTACTTGGACGGACAATACCTGGCATTATGGAATCTACTGTGACACTACCCCTGCTTTCCTAA
>QTSX02007659.1:0-10665 GCA_014839935.2 Entomophthora muscae | reverse complement strand
CTACTCAAACTGGGGACAAATGTTTAATGATTCAACAACAAATGCACTCAAACAATAAAAAACATGAGTTTCAGTCACATAACACATCTCCTATGTTTACTATGTTTTTTGTGAGCACATGAAACTCAGTCACAAAAGTTACAAACTAGATCCAACAATGAGCCTCAATAGTACAGCTGAAACAGAAAACAATATAAAATATCAAAACACATGAATGAATCTAGAATACTTTTACCAGATCATTCTAATTAAGAATGTAATCTAGGACATGACAAAGAAAATAAATATTCTTAGTGTCTGTTTTGGGATTAGAATCAAAAAAATATCAAATTTATCTAAACTCATGATTAACAGTGCACATTTACAACCAAAAATAATTAATATAGAAATCTAAAAATCTAATTCAAAGTAAATGGTAGTGACTATAAGATTTCATGCTACTATATATTGGGTGATAAAAAATTAAAATAAATAAAATTCTATAGACAAACTTTTCTAATTTCATTTTACTTTTATACCAAAGGAAATAGAAGCTTCACAACAACAGAGTGACAATAAACCCATTGTGCGCTGCAGTTGTGGTTGCCCTCTGCGGGTCAAAGAACAGAGTTAGTACAACACAAGTGCGCTTATACTTGGGAAGGAGAAAGAGGAGAGATCAATAAGGAGAGTTGCACTGACACAGCCAGCTCAAGGGGAACAGAGTACAAGGGCACGAGCATAAATCCCAGGGTCCAGAAGCTGACCAGAAAATACACCAAGGTCATCACCACCAAAACTTAAAGATTATTTACTTTTCTCAATATACCCTACGCAAAAAATACCGTTAGAATTTTAGGATATTGACTATCAGAAATATTAATAAATCAATGTGGACAGGCAGCCAATTTAGTTAACTGGGTTCTTCTTATTCTCAACTTAAAAACAGGTCCCCAGTGGCCAGAATAATCACTATAGCCCTTTGGACTATAATAAGGTGCTTATATTATCTAATATTCAAATTGAGAGCACAATTCTAGAACCATTATACCATATGATTGAAGTAACTGAGCTAATGATAGTTTATTATTGGCGTTGTAAAAGACAAAAGTCCAGTAAGGAGACAGAAAAGGGAATTGTTAATAAAATGATTTTTGTTGTTTGACCCTGTATACTGCCGCAATGGTGTTGCAGCTATCATTCTGGAGAAGGTTAAGCCTGTGCTGGACACATAATATGAACCCTATGTCAGTGATTCTGAAGGGGGAGATCAGGACAAGCTGCCCCAGTATTTCCAAACAACTAAAGGGCTTAAAGTGCTTAATAAGGTTGCTGCATTCTACAGCCAAGTGTCCATGCCCTGTGTTGTGCCAAATCCTGTGGAGTTAATCCCTACTGTCAAAAAGCCCAAGTACAGCGTCATCCCCAATTCTACCCGGGAGACCTTCATGAGACTCATGGAGGAGACATTGGACTACAAGAAGACCGCAACCATTGTCAAGATCTTATAAAAATCTGCGCACAGGCTTTGAAAACCCTACCTGAAAAAGGGTGCTGTTCTCCTTTCAGAGAAATCCAAGCACAAACCAGTTCTATTGGTTAAGGAACACCTGTGGGCCATCTGACAGTGGATTGAGCGGACCTGCCATCTTGAACAGGAAAATATTCAGTCAATGGTTGAGTCTGCTTTTGGAATCCAGGCTTTGGTTTCCACTTGCTACAGCTTGGTCAAGAAATTATGATTCTCCTGAAAGAAACTTGTGGTATCTCCGTACAATTGGAATAGCCCAGACAACGTTGTCTACCGCCATAAATACACAGAGACAGTTACTGCTCTCAAGGAGAAGGGAACTTTCAAACTCTTCTACATTGACAAGTCCTCTTTTGTGTTGTCAATGTGCAACAAGTATGGGTATGTCCCCAAAGATGAAAAGAATGGTAAGTCCTGGTGTGCGGCTGTCTGGTCTGTTGCCTACTCAATGATAGCCCTTCTTGGTTCCCTTGGTATTGAGCTATATCAATGATCAAGGGTTCCCACAATAGTGGGACCTTTCTGGAATTTCACCAATTGGTTCAGGAGCACCTCAGAGTGACCAGTTCAGGGTTTGCCAATGTTATTGTGCTGAATAATATTAGTCTCCACAAGGTAGCAGAAGTTCTTGCAGAATTCCAAGTGATTGAGCCTGGTGTGGAAATTGGCTCCCAACAATTGGCCACGTCCAATTTGCGCCTTCCCTTTCTCCCCTCACATTTTTCATTTCTCAACCCAATTCAGGAGGTCTTTGGGTGCCTCAAACAAGTAGTCAAAAAAGGGGCGCCACCTGGGCCCAATGATTTGTTTAATTTGCTGCAGGTTGGTGTCCATACCCTCCCAGCTGAAACTGTGGCCAAATTCTATGGTTGTGCGGATTTGTTTCTCCCTGTGTGCCTCTCCAAGAAGCCAATCAATTAAAGGCTTAGCTATTCCAAAAAAATTTGCATTTTATTTTTTAATATTTGTTTTATTTAGTTTAATTTATTTTGACTTTATTTCTGTGATTTTGTGTGTATACTGTCAAGTATAATAAAAATTAACAAAGAAATGCCAATTAAATGAATGAACAAATAAAACCTAAAAATATTTATATTTTTTATTATAATTTTATTTGAGTTAGTTTTTTTCACATTCTTTATATGATTCCAATTATATACTGTCATGTGTTATAAAAATTAACAAAGCAAGAAGGTTGAATGAATGAACATAAATAAATAAATATTTTTTAATATGTATTTATTTGTTGAATATAGATTATTTGATTTGATTATAATGTAGAGAAATTATATATAAAAATTTAAAAATTGTATTTGGGTTTAGAGCTTTATTGGGAGTGGGAGTGGCAGAATTCCAGGACATTGTGTTGAAATAGACTAGTAATTTCTATTGACAACTCATATGTTGACATTAGCCCTGTACTATATAAATTGTGGCGGCTTGAATACTGGAGCATTGTGATACAATTGGCCAGGAGGATGTTTTCTGGTAGAGCTGCTGTGGGGTTCCTGGTCACCAGTCCCCATAGTGTGTCTTGGGTTGTAGCCAGGGACTGGCTTGGAGGAGTCGTCATTCTCCAACAGGGGTGAAGGATTGGTGAGAAGCTTATACTTGGCTTGCATAAGGGCAAACTCCTCCAGTACCTTCCCAATCACCAAGCAAGTGTCTCCACTGTACACTTGTACTTCAGCAGGTGCCAGCCCTTCTGTAGGCCGATACCAATCCTGTAATAGTCTTGCAAACTCTCCCCCAATGAACTCTCTTCCTCTATTTGTCATCTCCAAATGCCTTGTCACCTTCTCCCACTCCTCCTGGGCAGATTTACTAGAGGCAAACTTCCTGCACCCTAGGCAATAGGATTCCTCATCCCCTGGGCTAGGATAGAAAATATGTGGCAATTGACTCATGAGACTTATATTCTCTTTTTACATGGGAAATTTGGATAGGGGTCGTAATAGGCTGTCAGGAACCCTTTTCCTGACTCATTTTTAAATGTGACTGAAGGGTCTTTATTTATTAGCTCAAAAGCACAAAACAACAACATTTTCAACACTGGTGAGCCTTTCAGCTCTTCCCAGACCAAGGATCAAACCCAGGACTCTAATCAGGAAGATAACATTAAAACAAAACCAGGCAATTCCTTTAAATTACCTATTTATTACCCACCAATTCAATTTGACTTCAAATTCAAAAACCATCTTGAAAGCAAAAAGGTTAATATCAAGAGTGATAATGTCACTTACTGCTCTGATTCTGATTGGCTGCTTGATGCCAATTGTGTGATTAATGACCCGCTCTCTCCATATATGAACCAGACTCCATATAGTAGGATATGCAATCAGCGGGCTTCATTCCGCTTAATTAGCTTTTACTTGCCAATATCCCTGTGGTTCCAGTTTTGTCATCAACTTGTTATGTCTATTATTAAGATACATTGTATCTCATACTTGAAATTGGTAAGTCTTACATGATAGACTCATGAAAATCCCCTCTATTTTCCCAAATATCCACCCAAATATTTCAGCCTTATTATAAGGCTATATAAGTGACCTTTTCTTATTTACTTCAATTGTTCCAACAATAAAGATTATTACTCTTCTAGCTACTCCTCCATTTTGATAACACTCCTTTTATGAAGCCATGAGGGGAATTCTGTTCCTATCTTGGTTTCTAGCCTACTTCTTGACCAAGGTGTACGCCTTGGAAAACCCAACTCCAATAACAGACTGGTATAATTCCTCCCCAGATGACGCCCACCAGAAAGAATCCCTTGCCAATGGATGGTTCAAATATCCTTCTGGACATTGGGGACGTAAATTCCACTATGATTGCTTGTTTGCTTCCCCACCCACTGAACTACTCTGGTTAGACCTTACGCCTCATTTTACCTCTTGACATATTTGGTGGATTACTATCTACTTGGGCAATTCAGTTCTATGTTTGGAAGATTTGCTTATCTAGGACAACTTGGACATCTTGCAATGGTCACAGTGCCTATTGGCTTGGTCATAGCAGGCTTGAATGTAGGGGCCTTGGCCCATCAGCTGGGAAGTTTATTCCCCGCAAAGTGGGTCCCTGACATAGGCGCTTTATTCACTGTCAGAAGAAAGATCCCCTTAGAAACCTTCTGAGATATGGCCTTGGGGTAGATAATAATAAAGGATTTGTGCCAACACTTGGAGTCCTTCAACAATCTCTTGGACTCCTTTTACTTGGTCTTTGACTCCTGCTCCTTGGTCTTTGGCTCCTGCTCCTTGGTCTTGGGCTCCTGCACTTTAGTCGTGGGCTTTGGCATCTTAATCTTAAGCTCCTGCAGTCTGACCCAGCTCTGGCTCCCTATCCTTGGTCTTCTGCTCCTTCTGTAGCTTTTGTGGCCTTTGTAATCCACTTAATCTAGTCCCTGAAGAGTCTCAGATAGCTCTCCCTTTTATAGCCCCTTGTTTCAGACCAAAAACCTCTCTTAGAACTCTGGTTCTTCAAAGCTTAAACTATCCTGTTTTTCTTCTTTTATAATATATTAAACCTTTAAACTTACTTCAGCCAATGAAAGCCCTGAATTTTCTGCTTCTGCTCCTCATTTTTTAGGCTTTAACTCTTAAGTTAAAGCCCTTAAAAAACTGATCAAGTAGACTCCGGTTTGCAGCCAATCATACGCCTTGCTTCAATGGTTTTGCCAAAACAGTTTACCCGGATGATCTGTCCTTGACCCTGGTTCAAACCCAAAGCTGTCTTGCTCCAGGTAAACAACTGCTCCGCGTTTCAAACGGTTTCACCTTAATTCCCGTCACGTTTCCCCGGCAAATCTTGAGCGCTTCCACATATGTTTTACTTAGGCAATTTTTGACCCTTCAATTTTTCAACGTTTCTCTGTGTTTCTCTGTGTTTTTTCCAACGTTTTGCACCTTCAAACCTGCCTGTTGCTCGTCCTTTTGCCTTTCATAGTTGTTCTTGGCAAAATTTGCTCTTTTGCCCTCACAGTTTCTCTGTTCTTCTTCCAGCTTCTTTCTGGCCCATTTCCTCTTCAATCCCTTTTCTAAAAATAACATATAGTTCTAACAAACTATAGGTTATTTTTCCTTCTCTTTCTTTTTTACTTATATGATTTTCAATCCTTTTTTAATCATAATCAGGCAGTATTTAATTATTCTTTAACTGCTTCTTTATATCTAAATTTTCTCTCAACAGTCACTAAACCAGCTGTTTCAGCCTCTACATCCAGTCCAGCTAGTCCATCCTCTCAGCTCTCCAGTTCTTCAGCACCAACTTCTGGTCCTTTGGCCATCCTGCATTATGATCTTCTAGTCCTGAATCATAGTCTTCTTGTCCTTCTGCTTATCCTTAACCAGTTTCTCACCAAATCCTCACTAGGAACCTACTTTGTTCCTTTAACACACTGAACCATATTGGTCCATTCCATTCAATATGAATTAACAGTCCATCAACTAGCCTTCACTGTGACCAAACAGTTCCTCTTGCTAGTTTTGTCTGCTGATTCTGTGAACCACCTTGGTTCTTTATCTCAGCCCCCATTACCAGAACTCATAGACCCAGGCATGAGTCTACATTGAACTGGCGTTTGACTGGGTCCTCGCAAGTGGCAGTCCACTTAGGCCATTCAACCATAGATCAATGTCTATGTGTTGTCTTTACTCACCCAGGTGATTAAGTCTGGGCTTTCAGTTGCAGAGTAATCAGCTCTACTTCCCAGAGGCCTGATCACACCAATTTCTGCAGCTTGCTTCCCCAATCAAGCCACCTTGGTGACACTTCTGAGCAAGTCTATACCCTCCAATGCTCACCTTGGGTTTCCCCAAAGCTCCCATAGGGGCATAAACAAGGACACCCTACCATTCTGTTAGGTAGGGTGCTTGCTCACAGACCTCCTGTAAGCGTATTAGGGTATGTTGAGCCCTCAGAGCTCTTCCCCTCCCTGGCAGCCTGCGTTACCTGCCAGGGGTCCAAAACCTACTCCCCCCCAGACAGACAACGTTCCCTGCTTGCTATTTCAGTCTTCACCCTCCTGCAGCCACGGTTCCCTGCTAGGTGAAGCACTATAGCCCAAAGCAGCCAACATCTTCTTCTGGGTGGAGGCAACCTCTGCCTCTGGTAGCCCTTTGTTACCTACCAGTCAGGCCTTAATTACCCTAGTAGACCATGTTACCTACTAGTTTACAGTGTTGCCATCTAACCACACATTGTCACTATTCAGCATACTGTCTTTATTTGAAGCCAAATCAACCCTTGCCTGCAAAACAGCACACATGTGGATCACCACAGCTGCCATCCCATATGTGGCAGCAAGAATAACTGAATCCTAAATAATGTGCTCTATTGAGCTATATCCAGGGGCAATTTTTTCCATCTAATAAATGGCAAACTTCATCCAGTTTTATTATTACAGCAGACCAGTTGTGTGCTCTGCTTTAATCCACATCAGTACAACAAGATCTAGGTAAACAATCAAGTGAAGTCTCTGCCCTTCAAACAGGGCTGTGAACTCATAAGAATTATTGTATAGGTACTGATTTTATTTTTAAAGGACATAGTGGCAAAGATTTTTTCCATTGTTGGCGGTATTCCAGTCTTGTTGGAGCACCAGGAGGCCCCAAAGTCTCTGAGAATGCACACAACGGCAGGCAGAACAACAGAAAAACTAAAGGTAAGGTTTTTTATTTTTTCTTTGAAATTTTTTAGGATATGGGATATTGTGTGCTCAGTTGGGAAACATAAACAGACTTCTTCTTGTCCTCTCTCTATCTTGGGTAGGTTTTGGTATGGCATAGTTCAGACAAAGTCCCAGACAAGCATGACAAAGAGCTTGCGGAAGCCAAGATCTGGAACGTACTGGTCAAGGTGCAGGTTGGGGGCCGCGGCCAAAGCCGAGACCTGCCATTCAGAGTTATCTTGCTTTTGTTGGAGTGCTGTAAGTTGTTCTTGTTTCATATGGTAATTTTTTTTAAAAAAAAAATTAATCATCTGGGAGGCAGCAGCTGGCGTCAGGACCAGCTGACGCCCTATGTGGGGGTTGTAGTTGCTGTAAAATGTTTGTGATATGTAGGGTTTTAGGTACTGGCAGACTACTTCTTTGGTTTCTTCTATAAATAAAAATAATTTAATAAAATCATTTATTTATTTGATGTTTTATTTTTTACCTTTTTCTATATCTTTACCTGTTGCCCCTTGACAGGGGCTGCTTCACAGGATTTTTCATTAGTTGGTTGTTGGTCTTCTGTTGATTTATATTTCTTTTTATTTTTTAGTTGCTCAAACATCTTGGGATCCTTTGACCACATCTCCGCGGTTGCAAACCCCTGTGGCTTGAACTGCAGGTCAGCAAGAACATCTTTTTGTACATTTAGGAGCCTGGTTGTGAGTTTGTTGGTAGTATTGGGTATCTTCTTCACATCCTTCACAGTAAGTTTGTCTAGTTTGTTGCCTTCTAAAACCACCTCCTTGAGTATGTCCTTCACCTTTTGATTGACATCCTTGATTTTAGCCACCACTGTGTCCAACTCCTTGATCATCACCTCCAATTCCAACATGTTTTCCTTGTTCTTATCCCAACCCCTTTTATACCAATAAAATATCCCAATAAGCTATTTCTATTATATCTAATAGAGATTTAATAAATATATTCAATTTTTAATTATGAATTTCTTTATCTTTAAGTTTTACTATTCATTTAATATTGATATTCTGCATATTGCTTGTATCTTCCAACCCATTCTGGGTATCATGAACAACATATTTTGTCCAAGTAAAACATGATTTGATCTTGAATCAGTATGCTAAGTTTAACCCAAAGTACATATTTATTAAAAAAATAACCACTGTCATGGGTTGTATGTAAATCATATATTTTAGAGCGCATAAACCAACCCAATCTTAGTATCATGAATGACTTGTTTTGTTCATGTATATTTTCTGTCTGGGTATAATATAATTTAATCTTAAAACAGTATGCCAAGTTCAACCCAAAGTACATATTTATGAAAAATGATCACACTCAGGGTTTATATGTAGATAATATATTCCAGAGATATACTGTGAATTTAGAACCTGAACGTAAAAATGCGGGATTGTCAAACCCTTGGTCCAAATTTCAAATCACTTTTGCGGGATAGCCTTTTTTAATTAAATTGATTTTTGTGAGTATTTATTTTAATATTTGAAAATGTGGGAACTCATAGACACTTTGCAAAGTTCAAGTCAAGCTGCATATTTCCTATGGACAAAATAAATTACCTGGAATCATATTTGAAGCGTACAAATTCATCAGCCAGTTTCATTAATTTTACTGTTGTAACTGTGCTGTTTTAGCAGAGTTACAAGGGGAAAAATATTTAGAAGATAGATAATAATCTTTATTGAGAGATAATTATTATATAGTTCATGTGAATCAAGGATAGAAGGAACAAGATTGGTGATCACACGGCTGGATGGAAGAAGGGGGTGGCTTGATCCTGATAATGAGTCAAGCGCCAAATTGAGGTATCCATTGTGAAGGATCATCATCTGTTAATGTTGATGGATTTGGTAATTTGAGTTGACTTCCTAGTCTGGTTTTGGGTGACTGGATAAATTGGATTGCGGGTCACAAACCCACTTAGTTGGAACCTTGCTGGTGGGTCAAGCCTGCGGTTTTGACACCCCCCCCCAGCTGAAGGTCGGCCTCCTCTGGGGGCAGGTTGTCAGGGAGGTTGTCAGGAGCCCAGGCGCCATATTGAACCAGTTGTTGTTTGGTGGCAGGCAGGGCGGTTTCTTGTTGTTTCTGTCTTGCTTTGCAGGGTTGTAGGCAATCATGGTGTAAGGTCTTGTCTTGCTTGCGTTTCCCAAGTCCTTGCACAAGGTAAATGTTATTGTTGTTTACCTTTAGAATGATTGCTGGCCCTACTTTCTCGGATTGTATTTTGATTTTGTCAACATTCATGACCCAGACTTTGTCCCTGACTTCATGTCTATTGCTGATGGGAACAAAAACTTTTGTAAGCGTTCCTTTTCTTTGGCTGCTTGTTTGCTGTTGGCCTCTACTATTTGAGGATCTGAGCAAGGGGAAACTTGACTTGAAATTTATATTTTGGGTCCTATCAATGCTGGAATGATATTTGGCTGTGTGCCATATACCAGTTCAAACGGGCTTTTCCCAGTGGATCTGTTCACTTGGGTTTGGCACACAAGTAATGCAGTCAATAGCTGCTTATACCAGTCTTCAGGTCTCCTGGTGATGAGTTTGGCTAGGGCTTGCACAAGGCAACCATTAAGCCGCTCTACACGTCCATTGGCCTGTAAATGGTATGGTGTTGTGACAGTGTGTTTGACCCTATTCTTGGTGAGGTACACATTGGTGTCTTTGGAGGTCAATTCTTTGCCTCCATTAGTTATCAGGAGTTCTGGCTTTCTGAACCTGCTGATTATTTCCTTGCCAATGAATTGCCGGACGTTGTTGCTGGTGTGTGCCTTCACTGCTTGGGCTACTGGCCACTGTGTTGCAAAATCAATGGCTGTGATGATGTATTTTTTGTTGTTGTGCTTTCCTGGCATGGGGCCCACAATGTCAAAAGTCCATACTTTGAACGGTAGTTGGGTTTGAATGGGGTACAGACTTAGGCAGGGTCTTGCTTTTGGCAAACTTTTTGCAGACCTCACACTGTTCTAACACTTCCTGGACATTGCGGTATAAGGTTGACCACCAGGCTTATGCTTTAGGAATTTGTATAGATTTCAGCTCTTAGTATATCCAAGAGCTCTGTGATAGCAAAGAATATTATTGACTTGTTGATGTGTGTGGGGATGTAGGGGATGGTCGTGCCATCAGACATATTTCTGTGAAGAGTCCTGTATACGTCAGCAAAGAGGTGTTCATTCTTGATGACGGTTTCTTTGGTGATATTGGTTGTGCCTGCAGGGAGCCCTTTGTCTTTTGTACATAACACTAGGAGAGGCCAGTCTGGGTTGAGCCCATTCTCTCCCCTAGAAGCGCAGACATACAGACGGGATAGGGCGTCCACCATGGCGAGCTCAGCCCCAGGCTTATATTAGATGAGCATTTAAATCTTTCTAAGATTTCCATCCACCGCGCTTGGCGGCGTGACAGGTTTGCTTGTGTCTTGAAATAGATGAGCAAATTGTGATTGGTTAGTGCTGTGAATTCTTCC
>QTSX02007658.1:0-10716 GCA_014839935.2 Entomophthora muscae | reverse complement strand
GTTTCCCAGGTTTACTGTTTAATCTTGTTATTTTATTATGATACCATACTTTTCAGATCAAGAGTCACAAGGGTCAGTAGGTGAGGCAGCCCTTTCAGTAGGATTAATGAGGGTGGGTAGATTTTGGATTTTCTTTGTAAGGATAGCTCTTGGTCACATGAGTATCATATTTTAGTTTTCTATTTTCTATAGTGATAAAAAACTGTTTTTATTTCAGATTAATTTCTAGATCTTTTTCTAAAACCATTTCAATAAAGCTTTTGTTAGCTCATGTGTCAATAAACGCCTCTTTTGATGGTGATGTCTATTGGATTAGGATGTCAATCAAATTAAGCCTATAATGTTTATCAGTGCTTATTTTGGGAAAATTTTTCTAGCAGAAAAATAATTGTTGGGAGTAAAGGATTGGGACAAATGACCGGCTTCATGACATTAGAAGCATAATTTTTCTCTTTAGTGGTTTTGGGGTTATTTGGGCGTCATGTTGGATTAGCTGGAGGTCAGTCCTCTGTAAGGTCAGGTGGCACCTGCACCAAAATTTTATTGGTTAATGCTCAATTGTTTACACAGAATGATGAGTATTTAATCTCAGGGGTGGTCAGGAGGTATCTCAATAAATTCTTCAATGAAGGTTTCACTTCTTTACAGAAAAAGATGGCAGCTGATTTATCTTTATAAGGTTTTGTCTTATTCTTCAGGAAGTCTTCAATTTAATATTAAACATATTTCCCACCATGTTTGATATATAATAGATTCATGAGCACATATTATATAGTGTCTTGGTCTTTGCCTGTGGCCATTAATTCTGCTTCAAACATTGTATAGTCTAGGCATAATTCTATGTCTTTGACAATGACTTTTCAAACCAGTCCAAAGCATTTCCATAGAGAAAATCAGCAACACCTAGGACCTTTTAAGTGCTATTTAGGTAGGCAATGGGGTTGTTCTAAGAATAAATTTTGGGTACAAGCATGGCCTGACAGGCCTCTTATAGATTCAATTTTCCCATTTGGGGTATTTCTACTTGGGTGTTGGTCTGGTTCACAATCATGTTTTGCACCTGGGAGGAAATATGACTCAGGTTTTCTGATTCAGTATAGTTGTGCTTCTTAATAAAGGTTTTTCATACAAGAAAAATATGTTAGGCGGTCAACTTATAAGTGTGATAAGTGACTACTAACAGTAAAATCATACAAGAAGCCCCAAGGATTAACAATGTCTTTGGGCTCAGTTTATTATAGTTTAAGTAGAGTTTCATAATGCCAGGGTACCAGGTCCTGGTATCTGAGTCACTGTAAAAAGGGGTGGGGTGCCCATGCAAGTTAGTGTATAGGGTCTACCACAGGATTGGTACTAACTTAAGAATAACAAGATTAATTAAATAAACATAGATAGTAACTTCCAGAATTAATTTAATTAGAATTTTATCTTACTGTATGTCAACAGTCAGAATTAAGCATAATCTAATGTCAAAAGCATTTAAAAGTCAGAATTAGTCTTTTACCCATGCAGAATACTAAATTTTAATGCATTTTTATTAAGCAGAAATATTTTTCTCAAACATTTTTTAATAAAAATTAAGCTTAAAAGCTTTTAGGGTAATGTGATTATTTAGATTTTAAATATATATAGGTGATACATGATGTCGGAAAATCTGTAGACTGTGATATTTTATCATCCACCAGCTGATCTCCTAAGACTTTTAACATTAGGAAAGTACAGAGAACCTGTGACTTTGGCGTAACCTGTGGCCCAGAATATTTTGTTGTCTTCAAAAAGTACAGTGATTTTCAAACCTGTTGAGATAAAAAAAAATCTCAGTCTAAAAGCAAAAGCAAAGTGGATACAAATATATTATAATTTAATACAAATTCCTTGATTTTTTATTTTGTTTTTAGAATGAGATTTTTTGTTTATCTCAACAGGTTTGAAAATTACTGTAGCAAGTCTGACAGGGCCCAAGGCCCAAAGGATTTGGGATGTTCTTTCTACTTCTGGATATATGTTCATAAGTTTTTTTCTCTATATTTTACTATAGGAAATTATACTGTATGCAAGCAGTATCATCTTTTTCTCAATGTCAGGGATCCATCCTGTGGTAGGTTCCTGAGAACTTGCGGGCGGACAGCCCACAGGCCCAGAAGAAAGGGCCCACCATAGGATGGGGACTAACTTTACAATGTAGGATAGTGATTTCCCAAGGATGGCCCAGGGTCTGCTGGTGGGAACCATAGAATTGATTTAGCCAGTGATAAGGAGCGCCTTTTGGGGGAAGCTTCAAATATGGAATTAAGAAAGAAGAGAAGCATATTTTATTGGATAATACTTTAGACTTATATAGACTTGGCTGTGGTGGGGATTTAGTTGGATTGAACCTAGGGGTTGGTTGTGTGATAGATAGGTTTGATCCACTGGATACTTAGAAAGTCAGGTGATATTGCTTGGTTACCATGCTTGGTATGTCAAACAGTATATTGGAAGGGGACTAAATTAGGCAATGGCTGGATGATAAGTAGGTTGGCAGTAGCCAGAATGCTTGTACATCAGACCCTCAACACCCCCCCTTAAGGGATTACTCTGGTGCATCAGGAGGGGGCTTTGTTTTCACAGCTGCCGCCTGATGCTCCTGGAGCTGTTTACTAGTTGGAACCAGTCTGGTTGAGTGCTCTCCTTTACTGAGGCAGAGACAGGTTCTGTGGTATTTCTTAATAATTGGGTTTTTGGCACTTTGGAATTTTACTAGGTAAGTGTTGTGCTCTGATCTGTATTTGATGACTCTTCCTGGTCCCCAGTGTACTGAGTCTAGTTTCTTTCTGTTGCCAACTAGAATCCAGATTGGAGTTGATGGGAAGTGGTTCCTCTGTGGAGGTTACCTTTTGTGTTTTGAGCCTCTTTATTTCTGCTATTTTAGCTTTGAGGCAGATGTGTTATAGATTTAGCACTTGCTCTACTGTGGGGGTTTCCCGGTGGATCTTTATGTATGGCTGTTTGTTGCAGGTGATTATTTTGGCTTGTACCTGTAGGCTAGCTCAAACAGTGAATAGCCTGTTCCTTGGTTAATGCAGACTTAGGATACTAATAATGCATGTTTCACATATAGTAGCTATGTGTCTTTGGCTTTGCCATCCATTATTTTCTCCAGGGTCCTGATAAGGCTATTGTTGAGGTGTTTGACTCTACTATTGGTCTGTGGCCTGTATGGAGAGGTTGTGGAGTGTTTGATGTTTTCGGACTTTAAGTTGTCATTTACTACATGGCCTGATAACTCTGTTGCTCCATCAGTTATGATGTAGTCTGGAGTGCTGTAGTTAGCTATGATTGCTTTGCTAATATAACAGTTGATGATTTCTGCTTTGTGGTCCTTTGTTGCCCAGAAAATGGGCCAGCATGTGGCAAGGTCAATAGCTACAATTAAGAAACATTGATTTGTTTTTGTTTCTGGGAAGGGACTCACTACATCCAGTCCCCAAACCTTGAATGGTTCAGGGTCTGGTACTAGGTTGACCATTGGCTGAGGAGCCTTTGTACTAGTGTATTTCTTGCACACTGTGCACTTTTTCAGAACATCAACTATACACTTTTGAGGTTGGGCCACCATACTATCTCTTTTAATGTGAGGTATAGGTTGTTGGCCTTTGTGTGGCCTAGTAGGCAGTGATGTCTTAGTATGGTGTCAACTCTTTGTGCAAGTGAAATGTACAGGACGTGTTTTTCATTGATAATTTGGTATACTATGCCATTTGATACATGGAAATAATTTTTGTTTCTTACTAATGTATTGTGGGTCAGTTGGTGTGTTGAGGGGTCTTTTCCTTTGATTTTATACTCAGTGTTATACAGGTTTGGCTAGTCAGGGTCCAGGTGATCAGGGTGATCCTCTCTAGGCTGACATAGTCTAGAGAGAGCATCAGCCGTGACCAGCTCTGCCCCCTTTTTGTACTGGATGTCCAGGTTAAGCTGTTCCAGCAAGAACATCCATTTGGCTTGTTGCCGTGCAAGTGTGTTCTGAGTTTTGAAATAGATTAAGGATTTATGGTCAGTTAGTACTCAGGCGTTTAAATGTCCTTCCAGGTAACATCTCCATTTCTTGCATGCGTGATATATTGCTAGCAATTCCTTATTGTGTATTGGGCATCTCTGCTCAGTTTTAGTTAGTTTTCTTCTTTTGTAACATACTGGCAGGGAATTCTTGCTGCCCTGGCTGGCAGATTTACAGGACTGCGCCAATGACGGTGTTGCTGGCATCTGACTCAAGCTTGTAGCACCTGTTATTGTTAGGATATTGTAAAATTTGATACTTTGATCAGAGCTTGATTTAATAAATAGAAATTATTGTCATATTCTGGAGTCCAGATGAATTTCTTTTTGGCATTATCCTTGGTTAAGTCATCGATTAGTGCGGTTAGTTTTCCGCAGTCTTTGATGTATTTCCTTAGATAAGCTAACATTGCAAGAAAGCATCTGACTTGTTTAACAGAGGTGGGGTGTTGCATGTTATTTATGGCTTTTATTTTGTTAGGGATTCTTTCCCTGCCTCCCTTAATTTTATTGTCATAGAAAGCAAACCAAAAACATAACAACACAACCACCAAGTATGTGACACCATGTTGTTTTCTATCTTTGAAATTGCCAGGATTCAAACCCAGAACTGTCCTCAAACACCTATTGTTAGTATAGATTCAGCTATTAAACTTACTTTACTTATTTATATCCATTCAATTGAATTGATTTTTGCTTTTGCGCTTCAATTTGAATCCAAAAAGGTTATTAACTTAAGTAAAAACGTCACTTACTGCTTGGCGTCTGATTGGCTGCTGGTTAGCACCTTGCTGCTCACAGATTGATCTTTAGATAATGAAACTGAGGCTCTGCACTTCACTTCTCTTGATAATTAAGAAAAGAACTTCTTAAATTGTAATGATTTTGTGGCTTGTTTTGGTTCCCTCTCATTTAACAATATGATATTATTCCATCTCCAGCTCCATTTCAATGCACAGATTGCCCAGGTATTAACTTTTATCATGATATTTATGAAAATAATTGGCATTTCCCTCTGATCTCCCCAATATCCACTTAAATTTCCCAGCCTCCATTTTGGAGGCTATTTAAGTGAGCAAATCTTATTTTACTTACTTGTTCCAACAATAAAAATTTATCCTACACCTGCTACTCCTTCATTTTTTTGATAAACACATCTTGAAGCCATGAGAGGAATTCTATTCCTATCCTGGTTTATAGCTTACTCCTTGCCAGTTGTATCAACATTGGAAAACCCAACACCTACAACTGACTGGTACAACTCTTCTCCAGATGACGTCCATCAAAAGGAATCCCTTGCCCATGGATGGTTCAAATACCCTTCCGGCCACTGGGGACGTAAATTCCAGTATGGCTGTTCATTTACTCCTCCTCCTACTGAACCTGCTCTGGTTAGACCTTACGCCTCCTTCTACCTCTTGATGTATTTGGTGGGTTACTATCTTCTTGGTTGTTTCAGTTTTATGTTTGGAAGATTTGTTTACCTCAGTCACCTAGGACACCTTGCAATGGTCACAGTTCCTATTGGCTCGGTAATAGCAGGATTGAATTTAGGGGATTTGGCCCACCAGCTAGGGAACCTGTTCCTGGCCAAGTGGGTCCCTGACATATTTTGTCTGGATCTGCTTGGATGCCACCGTCAGAGACAATGTGGCCCAAGAACAGGAGTTTGTTTCCCATAAATTGGCACTTACTTGGTTTTGCATAAAGTTTGTGCTTTGAAAGTCAATTGAGTGTCTCCTGGACATGTGTGAGGTGTTCCTATTTTGTTTTTGAGAATATGATGATATTGTCAAGGTAGCATAATGTATTTGAGAGACTGTTTAGTGCTTGGTTCATCATGGTGACAAACGTTGTGGGAGTGTTGGACATCCCAAAGTTCATTACTCTACATTCAAAGGATCCAAATTGTGTGCAGAACACAGTTTTTGGTATGTCCTTTTCCTTTACTTCAACTTGGTTGTGCCCTGAGGTGAGGTCAATTTTAGAGAGAAATTTGGCACCTGAGAGTCTTGCAAGCAGGTCCTTTATAAGTGGAAGAGGGTATTTATTCTTTACTGTGCTTGCATTTAGTGCTATGTAGTCAGTTATAGACACAGAGTGCCTTCCTTTTCTTTATGAAGAATACTGCTGCCCCCATGGGGATTCAGATGGGCGGATGAAGCCTTTAGCTAGATTGTCCTCAATGTGTGTTTTGAGTGTTTGTGTCTCCATGGGGGAGAATCTGTAGAGGGGTGCAGGTTTAGGCATGGCTTTACATAGGTCAATGCCATGTTTGACCTTCTGCTTAGGGGGTAACTCTGTGAGTTCTTCCTGGAATACATGAGCGTATTCATTTAGGAGTGCCACAAGTTCTGGGCATTGGATTTTGGTTGTTTGTATGTTATTGAACTCAGTGTACCTCATTATTTGGAGGATACTGTCTTTAGTTAGATGTTCTGAGTCATCTTGGTTTATGACCTTGACAAATACTGTGTCTCTTAGAATGAGGTCATTGGGTTCTTTGAGGATGTTAAAATTGACTCTGTTGCATTTGATGGTCATGGTTTTTGTTTTACAACATACACTAGGATTAACTCAGGTGAACCAGTCCATGCTTGCTACAATCTCATAGTTTATGTTGTTCATGAAAAGTCCTTTGATGGACGTTTGTATGCCTTGGAGATCAATTCTGAAATAATTTGTTTTGCCTTTGAGTAGAACTTTTGATTTATCTGCCATTCTGGCGTATTTGAAGTTGGATTTGACAACTGGTATTTTGTACTTGGTTACAAAAGGTTTTCTAATCATAGTGTGCTGTTCACCAGAGTTGAATAAAATTTTATATGTATTTGATTTATAAATGCATGGGTAGACAAGAAGTTGTGAGCAATCTTTAATTTTTACGTTCATAAAAATGGAGGATTGTGGGACACAGGGGATGCGGGTAGTAAAGTTTGTGCCTTGGTACAATTTCTTGTCAAGTTGGGGGAGACAGGGGCACTTAAGCCTGTTCCCCCTACTCTTTTCCCTGTTCCTCTGTTTTTAGACCTTCAAGGTCAGAGAATGTGGGGTCAGATTAATAGCAGGTTGCTACTTCAGCGTTGTTAACTTTGGTGGTGTCCTCTTTCTTGGGACAGGAGCAGTTTGTGCTTTGGCTACAATTGCCATTGTTGCAATTGGAGTTGCTGTTGCTATAGTTGGTATTTTGGCATTTATTGCCATTGGAGTTTTCTCTGCCATTGCTGTTTGCAGAGCAATTGCTGTTGTGTGCAGCATATTCCATGTTTGCGCGTTTTTCAGCGTGCTTGGCTTCTGCAATGAGCGCGGGCATGGAGGTATTTGCCTCTGGGCGGATGAGGGCAGCAACAGAGGGTTTCATTATGTTGATGAATGAGGCTCTGGTATGTACGTTATCAGCTTATTCTGGGTTTTGGATTTTGCAACTTATTTCCTCAAATTTGTTGGCGTAAGCTGCAATAGTGGTCTTCTGAGGAAGATCACTGAGCTGTATTGCAATGTCTTGGAGGGATTCAGTGATGCAGAAATTGTGGGTGATGTCTGCTTTGAACTCTTCCCAGTTGCCAAGCTGGTTGTCAGTTTATGAGCCAACCCAGGTGGCAAACCAGTTGGCTGCGGCCTCATACAGGTGCTTGCTGGCTTTCTGGACCCATTTCTCATGGGGGATGCAGCTGGCGCAGAGTTTAGCGGCTGAGTGGTCTAGCCAGTTGATGATGTTTTCTTTGTTTTTACCAAAGAGCTTGTCAATACCAATGTATTTGGTGTTGGTCACTTCACCTGTGATAGGTGGTATTGTGTTTTTTTGTGGTTGAAGAGAGCAAGTGTATTGAATAATCTTGGCACATGCTTTGGGCATGACCAGACCTTTGGATACAGTGCATCCACTAGGTATATCTTTGTCAATGCCGTGGGCGCAGAAGTACGTTTTCCAGGTATCCTGGGATGTGGCCTGGTTGAGTACGTGAGCAAAGGTGGGCGGGTTTTGGTCAGTCATTTTCTCTCTCATGGGCATGGTCAAAAAACTGTGGCTGCTACCACTGATAAGGAGTGCCTTTTGGGGAAGCTTCAAATATGGAATTAAGAAAGAAGAGAAGTATATTTTATTGGATAATACTTTAGACTTATGTAGACTTAGCTGTGGCAGGGATTTAGTTGGATTGAACCTAGGGGTTGGTTGTGTGCTAGATAGGTTTGAGCCACTGGATACTTAGAAAGTCAGGTGATATTGCTTGGTTACCATTCTTGGTATGTCAAACAATATATTGGAAGGGGACTAAATTGGGCAATGGCTGGATGTTAAGTAGGTTGGCGGTAGACAGAATTGCTGTACATCAGACCACTTGACACAGTGAGAGTGATATACATGACTCCAAATATCTGGGTGGAAGTAGACTCACTAGTATCAACATATTCTTGAAGGCAGTTGGGACCCATAGTCAAGGAGGGTCATTGGTACCAAATACACAGGCAAGTAGTTATATTGCCACAAAATAGCAAGGGTTGCACGGTGATCTAAGTTCCTTCACAACCAATAAGCTAAGTTTTTCTGGTAAAGGATTCTGGGTTATAAATTAGGATCTCCTCTAAGGTAAACTCCAAATAATCTGGGTTTGGAGGATACTCTGTAAATGGACCGGGCCATAGGAAGCTCCTGGAGGACAGAATAATTTGGGCAGTTGGTCTGCGTTTTTGGGCTTGATGGGAAGCGGAGACAGACCCATGAAGATTGAATTGAAAATGGTAAAGTGCTAAAAGGATGTGAAGTAAGATATGTGACAAAGGTTCATCATACTTTATTGTAAGAATGACAATGAGAATCTTCCGGTCATCTCCTGGGTATAAGTATTCTCATCAAAGCTGTGAAATTTTTGAAAATTCTTGTGGGCTATGGTAGCATTTACCAGGGTTGGAAATCCTTGGTGGCATCCAGTGGACAATTAATCATTGGCTGGGCTGGGCTGGGCTGGGAATCTTGATTTCTTTCTTTAACCCATGAGATTTGTCATCATTTGGCAACCCTTGTTCAGTCGAAATTTCTGCAGTCCTCTATTGGCGTGGCCCAAGTTATTAGAGAGATATTGCTTGGTTTGGGGGCTCTATTGGATAGGCTATATATGATTCTTCAGAGGGCAGGATTTGATCATAGAGGTGCTACCTGGTGGGTTTGGAGGGTTTTCCAAAGTCAAATATATTTTTAATTTGAGCCCCAAAAGCGGGCAGCTGGGCCTGAGGCTGGCAGCCCACAGTGTCTCAGGGTTCAAATCTTGTAATAGGGGGTTTCTTGATAATTGATAGAAGGAATTTGTCACTTGTGACACTCTACTAATAAAACCCAAGATAGTATAACATTAAGGAAATAGGACTTGGATCAATCATCAAGTCAGTACAGAATAATCAGTCTTTTATTCTAATGGATTAGATTTAAGGGGGCCTGCCTTCCTGCGCTTTTCTGAGTTAGCTTGTAACACTAAGTAGAGACTGAAGTAGCATTAGGGCAACACATCAGAGTATCTTTCATTTTCCAGAATTGGTTTTTTAGATAGAAAGCTCCTTGACAGATTACACAACTCTTTTATTCATTCTAGACATACTATACACAGCATATCTCTTAACCTGAGTGGAGTAGCTATCTATCTGGGCCTCTTTCAAGGGGCTAGCTAGCCAGCAGACAGCTACAAGTTGGTGAAGGTGATTGTTACTCAATCAGAGATACTCTAATATAATAGGCTCAGAGCCTTTTATCTTAGAGCATTTGGCCTGTTGGCCCAGTCCATAGTGAACTTTTCTAGAAGTGTTTCAGATGATGGTCCATATGACAGCCCTTGTTCTGGGATATAATTAAAGTTTATAATAGTAATTATATTAGAGGTGCATATTGAAGTGATTGTTGAAGTAGATAATTAATTTATAATGTCTGCATATTTCACTCATTAATTAAGAATAAGGATTTTGTTAATAAAGATATGATTTGATCATTGATTCATTAATTCCACAAAACCACAGCCTGAGTTACTTTGTTGATATCATTCCCTGGGGCAATTAACTGCTGGCCCACATTAATTGGTTGAATCTGTTGAGTGAGTCAATATCCCAAAATCCTGACACATGACAACTGAAAATGTAACAAAAATACAATTCTATTTTATTTCACTGTGAAATCAACTATATTTACTACAAAGATTTACTTAAAAAATAAAATAAAAGCTCATATGCAAAAAAACTACATAAAAAATAACAAATTAAAGGAAAATATTATAATTATAAACACTAATTTAATTTTTTTCTAGATTGCAAACTAAGAAATAAATAAGATTTACAAGTAAAATACCAGCATAGGTCATATGATACAGCTTAAGGTATCAAACCACCAATAAAGAAACCTATTTTTTTCAAAAAAATGTACTACAAAGTACTTATAAGTCATTTACACTACCTATTCTATAAAAAATATCATACTAAATAAACCAAAAATATATAAAAAATACAAAATATCCAATAATTTTATTTAAAATAGACTGTGATTGACTGATTGGGATTTAGAACTGTTGTAATTTTCTTAATGTAGTTGTCTTAAGTGACAGTTGCTGTCAGGAATGTCCTTTCTGAAATTCCTGACAACAACTCCTTGGGAAATTCAATTACATAAGGGCATTTTAAACCTGGTTTATTAGGAAACAT